>PITA01004752.1:0-89845 GCA_004023965.1 Spilogale gracilis
AGTAAATGGAAATACACACTGGAAGGACTGCATGTCTCACACACACATGTGTGTTCACACACACACAAACACACCCCTCCTGACATGTAGATAGATTCACTGATGAATTCTTTAGTAACTGAAGACACAATTTCTTATGTTAAAGAAAAAAGTGTTTAAAGGAGACATAAATTGATTGCAGAATTCAAAGTGCTTAAGAGGCCAAATATACCCAAATACAGCTGTAGATTCAATGTAGTCTTAATAAAAATCCTCAGGATTTTTGTAAACTGTAAAAGCATATTCTGAAATTTATATGGAAAAGCAAAGACCAAAATAGCCAAAATATACTTTCAAAAATAAGAACAAAAAGGAATACTTGATCTATTTGTTGTAATAATTAAGATAGTGTGGTCATTGGCACAGCAAGGAAAAAATAAATCAGTGTAACAGAATGAAGTCCAGAAATAAACCCATGCATATGTAAATATTTGTTAAATGTAGCATTGCAGATTAGCAAGGAAAGAAGAGTTGTGTGGTTTTTTTCAGGAATTGCTACTATGTTATTTTTGTACCGCTATGGAATAAATTAATTAAATCTCTACGTTATCCAGTCCATAAAAATTAATTTCAGATAAATAATAAGACTAAATGCAAATTTAAAAAACTACAAAGCTTTTAGAAGATAATACAAGTGAATATTTTCATTACTTTGTGGCAGGCAAAGAACTCTTAACCCCCAAAAGCTAAATTTACAATTTTAAAAGTAAAAGTATCTGTTCATCAAAAAACACCATCTAGAGAAACTGCAAAACTGTGGGGAATATATTTGCATGCTATTTAACTGAAAATGGAATGGTATCTAAGATACATTTAATGTCTAGAATCAATGGACATGCTGTCTAGGGAACCAATAAAATGTGCAAAATATCTTCATAAACACTTCAAAAAGAGGAAATTTATTTTAAAAAGATGCCTTATCTCACAAGTTATTCTGAAAAAAGAAAACAATAGGAATGATACCAGGTTCACATTTAATCTGATAGAATAAATCCAGAAGTCTAACAATTCCTACTCTTATGAGCTGTAGGTATGGGTGTCATTTGGAATAATCCCTTTGGAAAATCATTTGATGTCTCCCAGTAAAACTGAAAATGTGCATAGCCTAGGATCCCGCGGTTCTCATTACCATGTACAATCATAGAGAAACTCATACACACGAGAGCCAGAGGATGTGTAGAAGTATTCACTACTGCGTTCTTTCTTAATAGTTTCATACTAGAAACAAGCCAAATAGCCATGAAAAGGAGAGTAATAAAATAAAGAATGGCATATGATAAAATGCTATGTAACCCTGAAAATGAATACACTACTGCTAAGTACAGCAAATAGAGTATGTTGAATGAATGAAATAAGTCATGGAAGTTTACACACAGTATAATTTCATTTGGATAATCTATTTCAAAAACAGATGAAACCAAATTATCTTGTTCAGATATGCAAACACAGGTGGTGAAACTACAAGAAAAAGCAAGAAGCTGATTACTGATTATTAATAAAGGTGATCTCCCAACAAAGGGAAGGAAATGTGTTTAAGAAGAAATATATGTTGGATGGCTGATATGTTCCGTGTCTTAAGTTATTTTTGTGCAAATTCATTTACCACATAATTTCAAAGCTTTGTTTAATTCTATTTTCTCAAAAAAATAAAAGTGGATAATTTACTATATGCATGGTACTATTTTGACATTAATTTATATTATTCAAGCCAATCTCTTTATTTGTTACCATGCATACTGTACATATTATTCTAAGTTAAAACTTCTTTCTTGGGGCGCCTGGGTGGCTCAGTTGGTTAAGCAACTGCCTTCGGCTCAGGTCATGATCCTAGAGACCCAGGATCAAGCCCCACATCAGGCTCCCTGCTCGGCGGGAAGCCTGCTTCTCCCTCTCTCACTCCCCCTGCTTGTGTTCCCTCTCTGGCTGTGTTTCTCTCTGTCAAATAAATAAAATCTTAAAAACAAACAAACAAACAAAAAAAACTTCTTTCTTTGCAGGATCTCTTGGGTCATGTTTTCTAAAAAAAAGACTCAAACTGGGGTGCCTGGGTGGCTCAGTCATTAAGCATCTGCCTTTGGCTCAGGTCATGATCCCCGAGTCTGGGATCAAGCCCCGCATCGGGCTCCCTGCTCAGAGGGAGGCCTGCTTCTCCCTCTCTCACTCCCCCTGCTTGTGTTCCCTCTTTAGCCATGTTCTCTCAGCCAAATAAATAGATAAAATCTTTTTTAAAAAAAGACTCAAACTGTCAAAATGAAGGAGGTAAAAAAGAGGCCCATTTCAGCTGGAATTATTGTTTTATTCAAGAGGTGACATTGGAAGTACACTTGGAGAGGAACAAGGCAAGTTAATATGAGGGAAAGAGCTATGTAGCAAGCACAGAGATATGTTCAATGATTGACATAAACTAGTTTGACTGGATCAGGCATTTTAAGTATGGGAAAAATTGAAGTTAAATCCAGAAAAATCAAAAGGTCAGTTCTGGAAATATCTCTGTCTCTTCCCTGCCTACATCCCTACCACCAATTAAGACAACTCTTATTTATTCTTCAAATTTCTGCTTCCTGATTTGCCTTAAAGAATCCTCCCTTTGATCTCTGAATCAGGGTGAGCTCCTGCTGCAACATATAGACATCATAACTCAAATACAATAAAAGTTTATTTCTTGCTCATGTAATACCACAGGATGGGTGAAGATTCTGTCAGACAGCCAATCTCTCTGCAAATATTCAGGAAGTCATGACTATTCAGGCTCTGTGATCTCCATCCTGTGGCTTGAATTCTAGTTCTTGGTTCACTTCTATCCCAACAGTCACAAGACAAAGAGATCATGGAGATGCTGTGTGATGGAACAATTTGATGGGCCTGAAAACAGATCACGTCTACTTATGTTCTTTTTTTTTTTTTTTTAATATTTTATTCATTTTTCTGACAGAGACGGAACACAAGCAGAGGAGTGAGAGAGGGAGAAGCAGGCTTCCCTTTGAGCAGGGAGACCAAGGCAGGGCCAAAGGCAGATGCTGAATGACTGAGCCACCCAGGCATCCCATGTCTATTTACGTTCTTATGGCCAGAGCTTACTCACGGGTTTACACAGATCTAAGAGAAGTGATAAATGTAGTCTATCTGTATATACAGTACATAGCTTATTCATATGCATAGATGAAAAAGAGGAAAACTCAGGTTTTGGTGAATAGTCAGCAATTTCTTTCGCATACCTTTAAAATAGTGACAGAAAATTTGAAAAGAAAGGGGGGAAATTTGTCAGACTAGTCCTACAGAAAAGATAGATGGTGTCAAAATGTTATTTAAAAAAAAAAAAGATTTCATTTATTTATTCGACACAGAAAGAGAGACCATACAAGCACGGGGAGCAGCAGGCAGAGGGAGAGGGAGAAGCAGGCTCCCTGTTGAGCAAAGATCTCACTATGGGGCTCCATCCCAGGACCCTGGAATCATGACTTGAGCCTAAGGCAGATACTGAATGTACTGAGTCACCCAGGTGCCCCTGATATCAAAATGTTATTATGAGAGAAAACAGAATGGAAAGTTAGATTCATTATTAGAGATGAACTGTATCACCAGATAATAATGATATTCAAATAATAAAGAAAAAGTAATTAAATCTAAACACGTCTATTAACATCAAATACATATAAAGCCAATATTAACAGAACTGAAGGAATTTCAGAGAGAAATTGACAAATCATTATGGGAGCTTCAAACATGCCTCTTTATATAATCAAAATTTAAAAACCACTGGGGGAGAAAAGATGAGATCATAGAAGACTGGGACAGAAACATTATCAATCTTGATCTAATAACCACATAGAGAACTCTGCACTTAATAACTAGATAATTAACTTTATGCAAATGAAGCATGTTGGTTACAAAGAAATACATATGCCCCAAAATTGTTAATCTGCATCATCAAGGCTGATATGCTTATGGTATTAAGTTACGGCTTACTAAGAAACACAGACCATGTAAAAGGCCATGAATTGAGCCTAATCAAACTCAACAAACAGAATCACACATTTTATTTTATATGGCATCCTATGATCACAATGTATTTACAAAAAATGAGAAACAATTCCATTTAAAAACAAAACAAAACACCCCAAGATGCAGTAATTGCACTACTAGGTATTTACCCAAAGAATATACAAAAATACTAATTCAAAGGAATACACGCGTCCTATGTTTATTGCAACTGTATTTACAATAGTCAAATTATGGAAGCAATCTATCTAGTGTCCATCAATAGATGAATAGATAAAGAAGATGTGGTATATATATTATATATTATTATTATTATTATTATTCAGCCATAAAAAGAATGAAATCTTGCCATTTGCAACAACATGGATGAATCTAGAGAACATAATGGTAAGTGAAATTAAGTCCGTCAGATAAAGACAAAAACGACATGATTTCACTCATATGTGGAAGAAACAAAACAAACGAATGAAGGAAAAGAGAGAGAAACCAAGAAACAAACACTTAACAAAAGTAGAGAATGAATTGGTGGTTATTAGAGGGGAGGTAGGTGGGGGGATGGGTGAAATAGGTGGATTTCCCTTAAGGGGATTAAGGACGGCACTTATCCTAATGCGAACTGAGAAATGTAGAGAATTGTGGGATCACTATATTGTACATCTGAAACTATCAATCATATCAAACATATAGTTATGTTAACTATACTTAAAACAACACAAAACAAAAACAAACATAGAATTAAACATTACATTCTAAACAAATTATGTTCTAGCTCCTTCTTGGTACTTCTTAGTTATTTCAACCTGCAAGAAACATACCAGAATTTGTACTCACTCTACACTCATTTCCTTATTATTCACAGACCCTCACTGCTAATCTGAGCAATATCAGGCCTTGTCATGGAGCATAAAGTGGGCTCAGACATACTGGCAGCAAGTTTTCTTCACATCCAGGGTTCTCACAAATTCCTCCTCCCTTTGCTTTTGTTCTCTTCTACTCCCTGAGTTCATTTTGTAAACGAAGCCATTTACTTTGGAGAGAGGGTGACAGGCAAATCAGTACATGTCACTCGCATGCTCATAGATAGAATCAGGCCGCGTGGCTCTCTACCTAGTCTCGACTTGCCTAGCACTTTATTTATTGAACATGCTTGGCCTTAAACATGCATTTATTGAAAAACTCCTTGGCCATGAGTTGCTATTTTGCACAGGATAGTACACAGTTCTAGAAGTCCATGTGACTCCCAGATTCTACTATTTTGGCACTACTTCCCAGAGCTCTGGGAAAACTGAGGGTCCTACATAAATGCAGTATCTTTTTTTTTAATAAAGATTTTATTTATTTATTTGACAGAAAGAAACACAGCTAGAGAGGGAACCCAAGTAGAGGGACTGAGAGAGGGAGAAGCAGGCTTCCCGCCGAACAGGTAGCCAGATGTGGGGCTCAATCCCGGGTCTCCAGGATCATGACCTGAGTCGAAAGCAGTCATTTAACCAACTGAGCCACCCAGGTGCCCCATAAATGCAGTATCTTAACAGACTCTTTCAAAATCTTGAAAACTAAAAGAATATTGAATAATACAAAATTTTTTTTAAGATTTTATTTATTTGACGGAGAGAAACACAGCCAGAGAGTGAACACAAGCAGGGGGAGTGAGAGACGGAGAAGCAGGCCTCCCACCGAACAGGGAGCCCGATGTGGGGCTCGATCCTCGGTCTCCGGGATCATGACCTGAGCCGAAGGCAGTCGTTCAACCGACTGAGCCACCCAGGCGCTCCCGAATGTTTAAAATTCTACTTAAAGGCATTAAAACTTCATGGGCCAATGATCTAGAAATTAATACCATCTACACTATTTAGTATCAAGTCAAATATTTACTCAGAAACACTTTCCTCCATGGAAGGTGGTTCCACTAGGTGTCGACCCAGTAATTCCCATCTTCCTCACTAGCTACAGTGTCAGGTATCCACTGACAAAAGAGTCCTCTACAAGTCCTAGGCAGTACCTGTCCAAACCCAGATGTGCAAGGGGTTCATGTGTAGTGTTCTACATTCAAAACCACCAAAATAATTAATAATTTATTTTAGGCCATTGAGCTGTTCTGTAATAGATTAAAAGACAAAATATCAAATTTGATTGTAAAAAAATGGAATGCTTCCATATTTGAATAGTGCCTCCACAAATAGTAAGATATTCTAAACCTAAATATTACCACTTTCAATTCTATAAATGAGAATATATTTATAATATTGTAGTATTGTATCTAAATACATTAAATATATTTATAATATAATATGGTACTATACATTTTTTTAGTGTTAACTGCAAAATCGGGAGACATAATCAAATTGAACACAGGATACAGTTAGAGAAGAATTCTTTTTCCACCATATCTCCTCCTTGAGGCATGACATAGAAACGGCTTCCTTTGAATCAAGTCAAAGTACAGAGAGATTGGAGGGGGAAGTGATAATACCCTTCCAAGTCAGTGTGCTGGGTTTTTGTAAATGTTTGATCCTTATGCCTGTCCAGCAATATGCATTCCCATCTCTCCACCTGCAGCAAAGCCAAACTCTCTCTAGCTCAATTAGGAAAAAAAAAAAAAAAAAGTTCAGTATCACAGTAAAAATAAAAGACCAAATCCAAAAGGAGAGTATAAGCCCTTGGGGTAGGTAAGGATATCAGAAAGAGTCCCAGGGTAGAGATGTCCTGAGGGACGTGGGGAGATAACCCCAGCAGCACCTCTAAAAACAGTGTCCACCATATCTGATAAAGAATTAGAAGGGGGGGCGCCTGGGTGGCTCAGTTGGTTAAGCGACTGCCTTCGGCTCAGGTCATGATCCCGGAGACTCTGGATCGAGCGCCACATAGGGCTCCCTGCTTCTCCCGCTCTCACTCCCTCTGTTTGTGTTCCCTCTCTGGCTGTGTTTCTCTCTGTCAAATAAGTTAAAAAATCTTAAAAAAAAATAATAATTAGAAGGAATCCAGCAGATGAGTAACCCTAGACCAGCACCGGTGGCTTGTGCAGTTATAAAGCACAGTGTTGCACAGTCTCTTTTTAATTCCACGCGTGCACCCCCTTAAAAAAAAAAAAGATTTTATTTATTTATTTATTTGACAGAGAGAAACACAGAGAGAGAGGGAACACAAACAGGGGGAGTGAGAGAGGGAGAAGGAGGCTTCCCGCGGAGCAGGGAGCCCGATGTGGGACTCGATCCAGGATCTCCGGGATCATGACCTGAGCCGAAGGCAGTCCCTTAACCAACTGAGCCACCCAGGTGCCCCAATGTGTGTACCTCTTTTAACGGGCAGCAGCCTGTCTTCGTAACAGTGAGAAATGATACAACTCTAACCTCTTCCTCTGCCCCTAAATTGGGCAGACCTTTCTCTACGTATTTCACAATGTCATTTGTTTCATCTCAGCTGTTGTTAAAATGAATACGGTGGGGGCGCCTGAGTGGCTCAGTTGGTTGGGCGACTGCCTTCGGCTCAGGTCATGATCCCGGAAACCCGGGTTCGAGTCCCACATCGGGCTCCCTGCTTGGCGGGAAGCCTGCTTCTCCCTCTCTCACTCCCCCTGCTTGTGTTCCCTCTCTGGCTGTGTTTCTCTCTGTCAAATAAATAATAAAATCTTAAAAAAAAAAAAATGAATACGGCGATGTTCTCTTTTTAAGAAAAGGAGGCAGTTAATTACTTCTAACCTTTTTGAGTTTCAAGCAGCATGATCAGTGTAATCTATGTGCTTATAATTATGTACTGTGGTGACAAATGTATTAGATGAAGAGTCAAAAGACTCAGCTTCATTCTAGATGCTCACACTTACTTAACAAGTGACTTTTAGCCTCACTCTCTTCTGAAAACTGGAGAACCGTGAAATAGCACCTGCGCTATCTAGAACTTGAGGTTCATGTGAGACCAAGTGAGGTAACATATACTGAATGGATTTTAAAGTATAAAATCATACACTAAAGGAAAGGATCAAAGGGTAATGAAGAGACTGTTCCACATGGAATTTTTAAACATAATTTTTTATTTAATGAATATATTTAGAGTGTCTCACACATGTATGGCTACTGTAAGCCTTGAAAAGGCTGAAAGTGTGTGAGGGAAGGGAGAGGATAAATTATATAAAATTATATAAAATTGTAAATTATATAAAATAAGTACCATGGTCCTTAGCTCAAAGAGCTTATAATATTATGGGAATCAAGACACACAAAAAACTGAAAGCAAAATAACAATTTAAAGAAGCAGAGGATTAGATGGTGAGAAACTGGGAGAGATAATTAGTGCTAAAAATGGTCTTTGGAGAGATGCCATTAAGTGAGTGCTGGAAACCCAAGCCCCTCCAGGCCTTTAATCCCTTAATTACCATTCCCTAGTACATTAAAATATTTTCAACTCTTAAAGTCTGTATTTTTTACACAAGAACTACTTGAATACATTTTCATGATTCAACCATCTACAGAGTATAAAATTAAAATCCCACATTGTGTCTCTACCTGCCGCCAATCCTGACAAATTCTCATCCTAATTCCATTTCTTTCCCCATCAAGTACCACTGTTATGTAGTTTGGTGGTATATATCCTAGAAATTTTTGTGCACACACACACATACACACACAAATTTGTAAAACCAAAGGCATCATAACATATAGACTCTTCTCAAACTTGCTGATTTTTACTTAACACTGTGTCTTAGCAATACCACTATGAAAATACATGTAACTTTATCTTATTCTTTATATCAGTAAATCATACACTATTTATTCTATTATAGTCATCTCTACGTTTTCACTTTTCTAGTCTTGCAAACCATGAAGTACCATTATCTGAGGACTCATAGGATGTGTGATCCATCAGCATGAGATGTAATGTGACCTCACATCAGACCAGGGGACCCATTCTACAAAAAGGAGGTACAGGAATGTCTCAGGGAGTAGACTTGGTGTATTACATACTGCACTTCCCAGAAGCTGCTGGCCTGAGAGAGCTTTGAAACAGTTCCTTCAACACTCTGTGAGGACAGAGAGGGGTTTTTCTGTATGCAATATACACACTGAGTCAAAAACATGTACATATACTATATCATGAGTAGCAAGGATACATGGTTCTGGGAGTCAGGAGATTAGAACCAGGGGAATGTTGCTTCCTATCCCTTCAACAACTTTGGGTTTGGTAGACTAAGATGTCCTCGTTCCACAAGAGGCATAGCTCTGCTAAAGGACATAACAAAAGTCCCATTGATCAATAATCTAGTGTTACCCTCTGGGTCCATTAAATCTTCATGTCTGGAGCCAACAAGTAATGGTGGAGCCATCACCACCATGACGGAGTTACTGACCATCAAGGAGTGATAGAGGTGCTATTATGCAATGGGCTTATGAAGAATATGTGTGACATATAGGGAATCCACATCTCTCTTGTTCAATTGTGGTGGTAAATAAAAAAGTGCAGGAGCCCCTGGCAACAACCAATCTACTCTGTTTCTATAAATTCAATTTTTTTAGATTCCATATATCATACAGTGGAATACAGTATATACATGCAAATCATATGGTATGTGTCTTTCTGTCTGACTTATTGCACTTAGCATAATGCCATCAAGGTTTATCCACATTGTCACAAACGATAGGATTTCCTTCTTTCTCACAGCTGAACAATATTCCATTGTTTGGATGGATGGATGGATAGATGGATGGACGGATGGATGGATGGATAGATGTGTACATATATGCATAAATACATTTTTCCTTTTCCACTGATCCACCAAAGGATATTTAGGTTTTTCCATGTCTTGGCTATTGTAAATAACACTACAATGAACATGGGGGTGCAGATATCTGTCCAAGTTAGTGTTTTCATTTCTTTCAGATATAAAATAATCACCCCTTATCTGCAGGGGATACATTCTAAGACCTCCAGTAGTGTGTGTGTGTGTGTGTGTGTGTGTGTGTGTGTGTATAAATAATATGTATATAATATATATATAATATGTATATATAATATGTATATATAATGTATATATATATATAATGCTTTCCTCCTATACATGCATACTTAATATAAAGTTTAATTTGTAAATTAAGCACAGTAAAAGATAGAGAAGAAGGATCATCTGCTTCTGGATTGTGTTTGACCCTCGGTAACCAAAACCATGCAGAGTGAAAAAAGTGCATAAGGATGAGTTGCTCTGTACCCACAAGTGGGGTTAATGGAACACATGGTAGCTTTATTTTTAATTTTTGAAGAATCTCCCTACGGTTTTCCATAGTGGCTGCATCAATTTCCATTCCCACTAACAGTGCAGAAGGGTTCCCTTTTCTCCACATCCTTGCCAACACTTGTTATCTCTTATCTTTCTGATAATAACCATTCTGAAAGGCGTGAGGTGATAGCTCATTGTTCTGATTTGCATTTCCCTGGTGATGAGTGATGCTGATGCCCTTTAATATACCTGTTAGCGCTTTATGTATTTTCCTTGGGGGGGAAAAAGTGTTCAGATCCTTTGCATTTTTTAATTGGATTATGTGCCATTGGCTACTGAGTTTTTTCAGTCACTTATGTATTTTGGAATATTAACCTCTTATCAGATCTATGTTTTGCAAATGTTTTCTCCCATTCCATAAATTGTCCTTGCATATTGTGGATTGTTTCTTTTGCTGTGAGGAATCCTTGTACTTTGACGCAGTCACACTTGCTCTGTTTTGTTTGTTTTTGTTGCTTGTGCTCTCGGTGTCATATCCAACAAATCACTGTCAAAATCAGTACCAAAGGGCCTTCTCCCTACATTTTTTTCTAGGAATTTTATGATTTCCTTTCTTATAGTTAAGTACTTATCACATTTCAAGATAATTTTTGTAAGTAAATGTGAGATAGAGGTACAGTTTCATTCTTTTGAATGTGACTATCTGGTTTTCCCAGCACCACTTATTGAAAGACTATCCTTTCTACATTCTGTAATCTTGGCTCTTCTGTGGAAAATTAATTGGTCATAAATTCATAGATTTATTTCTGGGCTCAAAATTCTGTTCCATTGCCCTATGTGTCTGTTTTTATGCCAGTACCATATTTTTTCGATTAGGTAGGTTTGTGATATAGTTTGAAATCAGAAAGTGTGTAGACTTCAGAATTTTTCTTCTTTCTCAAGATCACTTTAGTTATTCAGGGGTCCTTTCTGGCTTCATACAAATTTTAGCTTTCTTTTTTTTTCTGTAAAAAATGTCATTGGGATTTTGATAGCTTCTGCTCTGACTCTATAAGTAGCATTGGGAGGTATACATATTTTAGCAATTTTTATTCTTCCAATTCATAAACATGAGATATCTTTCCTTTTTATTTGTGTTTCCTTCAATTTATTTCATCAATGACTTTTAGTTTACAGTGTATAGATATTTTACCTCCTTAATTAAATTTACTCCTAAGTATTTCAATGCTTTTAATGCTATTGTAAATGGAATTTTCTTTTTCAGATAGTTTGTTGTCAGTATATGGAAATGCAACTGATTTATGTGAATTGCTTTTGTATCCTTCAACTTTAATGTATTATTAATTAGTCTGAGCAGTTTCTTGGTGTAGCTCTTCAGGGTTTTTATTTTTTTTATTTTTTACTGTATTTTTTTTAAAGATTTTATTTATTTGACAGAGAAAAACAAAGCTGGAGAGGGAACACAAGCAGGGGGAGTGAGAGAGGGAGAAGCAGGCGTCCCGCCAAGCAGGCAGCCGGATGCAGGGCTAGATCCCAGGGTCTCCAGGATCATGACCTGAGCCGAAGGCAGTCGCTTAACCAACTGAGCCACACAGGCGCCCCTCTTCAGGGTTTTTATATAGACGATCAGGCTATCTGCAAACACAGATAATTTTACTACTTCTTTTCCAATTTGGAAAATTTCCTTTTATTTCTTCTTGCCCAATTACTCTGAGAAAGACCCAGTATTCTGTTGAATAAGAGTGGTGAGAATGGGCACTTTGTCTTGTTTCTGATCTTAGAGGAAAAGCTTTCAACATTTCACTGTTAGGTAGGACGTTAGTTGTGGGTTTGTCATACATAACCATTATTATATTAAGGTGCATTCCTTCTTTGCCAAATTGAGTTTTGATCATGAAAGGGTGGTAAATTTTGTCAAATGCTTTTATTGCATCTACTGAGATAAACATATAATTTTTATCTTTTACTCTATTAGTGTGATATATCACATTTATTGACTTGCATATGGTGAACCATTCTTACATTCCAGGAGTAAATCCCACTTGATCATGGCATATAACTCTTTTAATGTGTCATTTAATTTGGTTTGTTAGTAATTTGTTGAGAATTTCTGTATCTTTACTCCTCAGTAATACTGGCCTAAAGTTTTCTAGTAGTGTCTTTTTTTTTTCCTAGTAGTGTCTTTTTCTGGCTTTGGTGACACAGTAATGCTGGTCTCATGAAGTGAGTTTGACAGTATTCCCTCCTCTTCGATTTTTAGAAGATTTTGAGAAGAATTGACATCAATTCTTCAAATATTTGGTGGAATTCACCTACAAAACCATCCAGCCTTGGGGTTTTCTTTTTTGATTACTGATTCAACCTCCCTAGTAGTTATTGGTCTGTCCAGATTTTCTGTTTCTTCATAATTCAGTCTTGTTAGGCTGTGTGTTTCTACAAATGTATTCCTTTTCTCCAGGTTGTCAACTTTGTTGGCATATAATTGTTCAAAACTATTTCATAATCTTTTGGACATTCATTTTCTTAATGGTGTCCATCTCAATGACCAGATGTTTTTATGAAGTATAATTTATTATCCTTTATTTATTTCTGTGTCCTAAGAAATCTTGACTTAACCCCAAGAAGCAAAGATATTTTCCTATATTTTCTTCTAGAAGAGTTATAGTTGGGGATTTACACTTGACTTATGGCCTACTTTGAATTAATTTTTCTATATTCATATAAATATCCAGTTATTTCCATATCATTTACTGGAAATAGTTTTCTTTCTACCTTTTTCTAAATTACTTTGTCACCTTTATCAAAATCAATGGCCATGTAAGTATGGATCTGTTTCTGTACACTCTGTACAATTCTCTTATTCTATTTTTCTGTGTATATGCCAACATCACACTATTTTTAATATTGTAGCTATGGAATTTCTTAAAATCAGTGTAAATCTTCCAGCATTGTTGTTTTAAAAGATTTTTTTTTTTTGGACTTTGGAGTCATTTTGTTTTACCATGTGAATTTTAGTATTATATTATCAATTTTATAAATACCAGGAAAATTTTGTTGAAAGTTGTATTGTATTGAATCCAGAGAACTGAGGATATTTGGGAGAGGACTTGGCTTAGGAATTAAAATATGCAGCTTAACTTCTCATGATCTACTTAAAGTTGTTGCATTATATTACATTTTTTATCATTTCATATCATAAAACTATATCCCTTAGGCATCCCACCATCTTTATGCTGTTATAGTCACATATATTATGTCCACATATATTATAAACCCTGTACCATAGTGTGAGAATTTTTGGTTTAAATGATCACATATTTTTAGAAAAATTAGGACTAAAAAATGTGGTTTTTTTTGCATTTGTTCATGTATTTTAAAACTTCAAGGTCTTTTCACTTCTTCCTGTAGAATCCAAGTTTCCATCTGAAGTCATGTTACTTTAGCCTCCACAACTTTCTTTAACATTTCTTATAGTGCAGTCTGCTGGCGACAAAATGTCTAGTTTATTTTTCCGCTAATAATCGCCTTTCACCATCAGTTTCAGAGGATGTTTTTGCTAGATATGGAATTCTATGCTGAGAGGTTGTTAAATTTTCTTTCATCCTTTTAAAATTGTCATTCTGGTGTCTTCTGGCTCATTCTTCCTCATGAAAGAAACCACTCATCACTTCTATTAGTGTTCCTCTGTATGTACTACATGTTTCCTCTGGCTGCTTTTGAGAATTTTTTTCTTTCTCTTTGTTGCTCAGCAGTTTGCTATTGATATGCCTGGGTGTAGTTTTCTTTGTATTTTTTAATCTGTTTAGCATATACTCAGTTACTTTGCTCTATGGGTTTATCATTTCCTCAAATTTGGCAAATTTATAAACATTACTTCTATAAATATTTACCTCCCCTATTTTATATCTCATTTCCTTCCTCACTATTCAGCTGTCCTGGACTTCTTGATCTTTGTCCTATAACTCTAGTACAGTTGTGCTCTTTTACCTCAATTGTAGCTGCTCCAAGACCATGCATACAGAGGAGAACCCTCGAGTACAAATTTTACCCAGTGCAGGTGTCTTGATTCAAGGGACAGCTTTCCAGGTTCTGCCTCTTTTTGGTTCTTTGAAGGGTGTTCAAGTTATTATGTGGGTTTTATCTCTCCAGTGTTTATATTAATTGTCTATGGGATAAATTGGGACAAGCTCTTCTACTATTATTTGAAGGGGAGCTCTCCACCAAAACTTGCATGAACCCCTTCATTTTCCCCTGCACTCAACCAAAAAGAAGCTGCTTTTAGTTTTTCAAATATGCTAACTACCCCTTCCCGCCTGAGACCTCTTGCAATTATTCCATCCCTTGGAGCGCTTGCTTTCCATACCAACACATGTGCACATGTACATGCGTGCTCGTTAATGACTATATATATTGTAATGAAGTTTTCCCTTATCTCCTGGGCTAGATAAGTTCTTCCCAGTGTCCTTAACATTTCCTATAATTTTCTCTCATAACCGTTATCACAGCTTATAACTTAGGCTTTTATCTGCGATTACTTGATTAATATTTGCCTTCATCATTAGAATTTAAATTCCAATGATTTGTGCTCACCAATTTGTACATAGATGAACCTTGTACGTTTTACTAAACATTTTCTGAGAAATGCTGACCAAGTATCTCATACATAGTGAGTATTCTCAAAATATTAATTTAACTAATTAATTCATTAATTGATGGCTCCTCACCTGTATTGCATCTCAACTGTTTCTAATTAAATAACTCATGGGTAGGGGCACCTGGGTGGCTCACTGGTTTAAGCCTCTGCCTTTGGCTCAGGTCATGATCTCAGTCCTGGGATCCTGGGATCGAGCCCCACATCAGGCTCTCTGCTCAACAGGTAGACTGCTTCCTCCTCTCTGCCTGCCTCTCTGCCTACTTGTGATTTCTCTTTCCCTGTCAAATAAGTAAATAAAATCTTTTTAAAAAAATAAACAAATAAATAAATAAATAACTCATGGGTACTTTAAACATCATATGCCTCAAACAGAATATGTTTTCTTTCTACCAATCTTTACCTATCCTCTTTTATTTCTAGTACTAGTTAATTATAACTCTATATATCTAGGTGCCCAAAGTAGAAATGTCAAATAATTCCTATAGCTTTCCCCCTCTGTCATAAATACCTCCCATAAATGTACTCCTTTGGAATATCTCATTTATGGAAAATTCTATCACTTCCCATTATCTAACTGCCCTAGTTAAGGGCCTTATTTTTGTGTGGGTTATTTCCACACATTTCTACCTAGTTCTGCTGGTTTTAGTCTTTCTCCTAGACATTCTGCCTTTACTATTCATCCTGACTCTCTCAACAGATGGATATTTCTAAAATAAAAATCTGTCATGTCCTGCATTAAAATCTTTCTACTCTCTCATTTTTAATTAGAGAAAGTTCAAGAACTTTAACCTACCCTACATTTTTTTTTCACCAGGTCCCACAGTTACATCGTAACTTCATAAATTTAGGCACTACAACCCAAGGAAGACTTCAGCTATTTTGTTTTATATAAGTGATTAGATCTTCTCTACATAGTCCCAGCCTATTGTATAGACTGAGCTCTGGGTTCAGTGTTCCCTCCATTCACAGGTATGCTTTCACCCTCCATTCCCTGTTACTGGGACACTAAGAATTTATGGACTTCTCCAACTATGTACAGAGCATAAGGAGCCTGGATAGCTCCCTCAGGGCCATCTGTCTTGCCATCTCTCGCTGCCAAAGGTCCACTGCTCTGACAAGATGGTAGAAAGAGCCCCAAGCCAAATACTGGACTTTTCCTAGGGTCAGAAAGTGAAGGCTATGTCTTCCAAGTAGGCCATGAACCTAATGTTCCCCGGAGACTCCATACCTGTCTGCATGTTTTATAGCTCCTTAAGACTACAGATCAATTTTGAACTTGTCATGGATCAAATCTGGTGCCTGATCTCCTTGACTTCCTGTTTCCCTTCCTGGCCTGCTCCCCTGGAAGGTGGGGTAGGAGCAGGCTTTCCACTTCCTTTCACTTTTTCCCAAGCCAACATCTGTTTTGTCCATTTACTTGACAGATGAGTTAAGGTGGATAAAAAGTCTTAGCTATAACTGAAGATCTAAAAATATTATCCCTAATATCCTACATTTATAGAGTTTCCCATTTTATTTCTAGTCATGTCCTCTTCTCACCACCTCTAGGCAGAATTAATTGCTATCACTTCTCCCACAGCACCTTATTCATATTTTTCTTTTATCATTTAGCACATTATAATTGATTAGCTTCATGTATGCCTTTCCCACTAGACTGTGACATCCTCAAGGACAAGGACTAAATCTTACTCATTTCTTTATTTCCCCAAAACATACAACAGTGCCTGATACAGAGTAGGTGTCCAGTGAGTGTCTGTCCAACAAATGAGCAAACCTGCTTCCTATGAGGAATAATGAATGGAATGTAGAGTGGGAAAGGAAAACCGTAAGCACCTTATGCAGTGCTCTGATTTGGGACCATAATCCTGCAACCGGCATCAATTTTATCTTAGAGAAGGAATATTTTTGAGGATTTTCAGTAAGTGATGACTGTATTTTTAATAATAAAAATATCACTAGAGACCGGCTGTACATAATGTATCTATAGCTAAATACATTGTATTGTTCACTTTAAAATTTAAGAGGCTAGATCTCATGTTAAGTATTCTTAACACACTTAAAATAGAAACAGTTCACAAAGAGAACATTTATTCTGTAACATACCCAGATCTGTTACCTACAGTAAATAAATAATAAACTTTCAGCACTGATAAAAAAGATATTAAAGAACACCAGTAGTTTTAAAAGCTTTTAAAATTTACTTATTCATATTGCAGAGAGCCTCAACCTCAGAACATAAGGAAAAAAGTACATCTATATTTTTCCCAATTAACTTTATACATCCGCCTGGATGTCATTACTCCAAATAGACGTTTTAGATGATCTTCTAAATTCAATTAGATTTTGGACATACTTACTATAAGTTATTTTGGTATTCTACACACTACTGTTTTAGATCAGTTAGTATACCAGTTTATCATGATAAAAACTAGGTAGGACATAGCTCAACAGCACTACCATATATATATAATAACATTATGCAAGTATTTATCATATAGCCATGGCATGTTTTTTATATTAGAGGTAATGTCACAAAAATTTATAAGAAATATTCGGTTTGGGCGGGAAAGGAGGTGGGGGGATGGATGAGCCTGGTGGTGGGTATTAAGGAGGGCATGTATTGCATGCAGGACTGGGTATTATATGTAAACAATGAATCTTGGAACACTACCTCAAAAACTAATGATGTACTGTATGGCGACTAACATAACACAATAAAAATTTTTAGAAAAGAAAAGAAATATTCTAGTCCACATTGGTATTACTGGCCTCAGAGATTATGTTGGCTGTTTGTAGGAGTATTATTTAAATGTGAATTTTTATTAATTTAAAACTTTTTGTTAAAGTATTAACTTGTTTTAGGAAACAGATATACCAAAGAGATCAAAGCAGAAAGTAAAACAAAAATATTAATCATCAAACAGAAGCCATTGTTGTTAACATAATTCTTTACATCTTTTGAGTCCAAATGTGTGTGCATATGTGTGTAGACTAAATGAAAGGAAGATTTAAAATGTAGAAAAAAATGGTTTTTATCACAAGTGCCATTTTATAGAAAAACATTAAATATAATTTTCTCAAATTTTCAAGATAAAAAAATATAAAAATATAATTTAATTAATTGCTAACTTCAGATAATGTTTCTTTACAAACCAGATAACAAATTCTTAAAACTCCTTCTAAAACAGAGACATAATTATTGTTAAAGTCCGATGTCGACCGCCTCCCCAAAGAGAAACCGAGGACACTCAGGATAATGCAAATCACACAGCGAGGTTTATTTCTAGCTAGCTAGGGTCCAAGCATCTGCCCCGCGCAGCGGGTTTCAACAAGGACCCCGAATGCAAGGGTCTAGGGGTTTATATACCCTTCAAACAGCAAGCATGAGTTACACGGTAATTTTCCTGGTTGGGTGAGATAACATTTTAGCCCCCTTCCCAGTTCCTGAAATGCCCACACATTTCAGGAACTGGGGCAAGGAAGCAAGATGCACAGATGGTTCCTTGACTTATCTGCCCTCATTTGGTAAATACAGGCCTTGTAAAGGCATCAATCACCAGGGGGTCTTAGATATGTAGAGCCCTAAATCACCAGGGAGTTTCAGAGCCTGTTATGCTGGCCTTGAGGCTAAGCAGGCCCTAATATTATGAAAAACATTAGGAGTTTGAAGTCATATTTTCTTTTTAACTACACTATCTATTGATTGCCTGACTTTAAACCTAGAAAATATATACATTTACATCTCTTCCATTTTCAATTTCTCATGATCTCTGAAAATGACCTTATCATCCTTAAAATTTATAGTTCATCATCAATCCCTACAACATTGTTTTTCCATTCCTAATACTTTATTCTGATTTGTCATTTTTGAGCTGTAGTACATTGCCAATTAGTTTAGTTTAATTTAGTTTTGTTTTTCATTCCAAGTAAAGTTTTTCCATGTTTAAGAGTTGGTCTTTCATGGGGCACTTGGGTGGCTTAGTTGGTTGAGCATCCTACTCTTGATTTAAGCTCAGGTCTTGATCTCAGGTTTGTAAGATCAAGCCCGGTGTTGGGCTCAGCACTGACTACTTGAGGATTTCTCTCCCTCTGTCTGCATCTCCCCACATCACTCTAAAATAATCTTTTGCAAAAAAAAAAAAAAAAGAATGTGGCCTTTTATTTGAAAGGAATATGCTCTTAAAATGTCAATTTTAAACAAATTAAACAAAAATTATGTTTTGTGTCCCATTTGTTCTGCTCTTTCCGTAGGGAAGTTCAATTAAGTCTATATGAAATCTACTTTTACTTCCTCCTATATCTACCCCTCTCTCTAAATCTATCTTTTATCTTTCTTATTTTCTACTCGTACTTTTCTGTGTTTTCCTCAAGCCTGTTAACCACCTCCCTAAGCGTTATTTTCATCCTATTTGTTCTTTGGTTGTGGTTGTTTCTAATTTGACTTTCATTTTATTAATGTATTTAACTGTCCCTTTTCATTTCTTTGATTTCCATTCCTTCCTGGAATCAATTAATGTATTTATTTTTATTTTTATTTTATTTATTTATTTGACAGAGAGAAACACAGCTAGAAAGAGAACACAAGCAGGGGGAGTGAGAGAGGGAGAAGCAGGCTTCCCACCAAGCAGGGAGCCCAATGCAGGGCTCAATCCCAGACCTGACCCAAAGGCAGACACTTAAGGATTAAGCCACCCAGGTGCCCCAATTAATGTCTCTTTTAATCTTTGAATCTCCTCTTTAAATTCTCTTGTTGACTCAATTTTGTTGAGAATATGGGAAACCATTTACCTTAATTATTTCCTGATTTTTTGGAATACTTTCTCTTATCATGTACATTCCACATACTGTCAATGGGGTTGGCCTCTTTTCCTTTGATTGTTTGCATATTTACTTACTGTATTAGTGTGTTAGGTGCTGGTTCTTTTTTTATTATTATTTGTCTTTGAATGAATTAAACTATTTTGTGAAGAATATGGAGAAGGGCACTGGGGAGAACTGTAATATTTGAAATCTCTGCCTTAGTTTTTTGCATAAGAATTTTCTCCCCAGGTCTTCCCCCTTTGAAACAACTCTCCCATTAGTTCATGCATAGGAAGAATCAATGTGATAAACCCTTTAACCTGCTTCTCTGTGTTGCAGTCTGGCAATCACACTTTTCACCATCTTCAGAACCTTACTTCTTCAATTTTCCTGAATTAGGATATGGCCCTGTAGATTATAAATGGCATGTCAGTGGGATTTCTCTTTACCTCCCCTAACATACTACAATACCAAAATCGGTTACTACATGGGACACCTGGGTGGCTCAGTCAGTTAAGCACCCAACTCTTGATTTCAGCTCAGGTCATGATCTCAAGGTTTTGAGATGGAGCCCCATTATGGACCCCACACGCAATGCGGAGATTCTCTCTCTTCCTCAAAAAAAAATTGCTTACTAGAGTAATATTCATTTTCCCCACTACTTACCTTACTACTGATTTATGTGTTTTTATTCATTATTTCATTTGTTTATTGAAATGATTTAATTGGTTGTCTATGTGTCAGGCAATCATCTAAGACTGGGGGATACTGATACTCCTAACTGCTTCAGACTGAAATTCTGGTAGAAAACAAGGAAAAAACTCACAGATAAATACACAGTTGGTTAAGCATCTGCCTTTGGCTCAGTTCATGATCCCAGGGTCCTGGGACTGAGCCACTCGGTGAGCTTCCTTTTTACTGGACAGCCTGCTTCTTTCTCTCCCTCTGTTGTTCCTCTGTCTGTGCTCTCTCTTATCTCTGTCAAATAAATAAATAAAATACTTAAAAAAGAAAATAAAGGGTCCCTGGGTGGCTCAGTGGGTTGAGCCTCTGCCTTCAGCTCAGGTCATGGTCTCAGGGTCCTCGGATCGAGGCCGGTGTCGGGCTCTCTGCTCAGCGGGGAACCTGCTTCCTCCTCTCTCTCTGCCTGTCCCTCTGCCTACTTGTGATCTCTCTCTGTCAAATAAATAAATAAATATTTTTTTTAAAAGATTTTATTTATTTGACAGAGAGAAACACAGCCAGGGAGGGAACACAAGCAGGGGGAGTGAGAGAGGGAGAAGCAGGCTTCCTGCCAAGCAGGGAGTCTGATGTGGGACTCGATCCCCGGTCTCCAGGATCATGACCTGAGCCGAAGGCAATCTCTCAACCAACTGAGCCAACCAGGTGCCCCAATAAATAAAATATTTAAAAAAAAGAAAATAAATGATAAATGGCAAGAAGTAAATAGAATTTGGGGCTAGAGATGGGTAGATGTTCGGTGATGTGCTGCTGAAGCAAGCATGGCAAGTGGAAGCCTCGTATAGGAAGTGATGTCTATGTGGAAAGACAGAGAAGATGCCAACCCTACCTGGTCTGGGGAATCAGACTTCCAGACAGGATGGACAAGTCATACAAGAACTCTAATGGGTAGAAGTCACAGTGTTTTGGATATATCTCTTAGTCTGGGTCACCAGCTTTTAGGGACAGCTACTCCGGCCTTGAGATCTGTTTCAGCTCTCAGACTTCTGCTTATTCCACCCCAAATGTTCATAATTTGGGAATTACTCTGGATTGTGCTCCAGAATTGTGTCAACGTGCTTATTTCCTTGAATGTATAATCTTCTTTTTTTTGTATTTTTCTATTTGTTTATCAGTTAGTTTTGTACTTCCTTTGATGGATATTTGAGGATGGGAACTTAATAAAATTGTCTGTATTATGGAATCTTTATATTCTGCTTCTAAGTAGTTTTAACTTAAGGGTACGTAATTAAAGTTATGACTACACAGACCCATATTGATGATAAGACACTTGATGTCATTTTGATGAAAATTGATAATGGAAACACTATTTTTTTCAGAAAGCATTATCAAATGTGGATCTTTCAAAACCTTCTGAGATAGCAGGATGTGCAGTATTCCTTCTGGTAGCTAGTTGATCAAGTACATATGTCAAACATATGTCACACTAAACTTCTCATTTATTTTATGTTTGCTTAACACAAATTACCTTAGAAATATAGGAGAAAAAATCTAATATTCTGGTACTACATACTGTAAATAAATTATCCTTCAACTCATCAAGACATATGTAAATGTTTAGGTGCTAAAAGTTCACTTGATAAAAACAAAGTTTATGGTATCAGTAAATTCTAAAGGTATATAGTTTGTCTAGAATTTCAACCAGAATAAAATTTCATTTGCTTTCAGCTGGTTTCTCTATTCTCTCCTAAAGAGGAAATGAATAAAATACATCACTTGTTTGAAGCAACTATGGATCTCAAAATATTTTAGTTTCCCAGGTTGTATATAATTTCATATTTTTTTTTAATCTGGAAGCATAAATTTGGAAATCTTAGCACACATTGTATCACTGTGTACTATCAAATCTTATCAAGTCCCCTTTAAATGCAGGAGTTTAACTCTCTAAGCCCTCAACTTTATCCAGAATATTCTGCCTGTTCCCACTGTCCTGCTACACCTCTGGAAGACTGACTCTGGAAGCAAGTTACCGAGGCTATATAAGCTGCCGACATTTTTTTTTCCTCCCAAACAAACAATACCGCAAGGACAACAACAGAAAAGTATCAGTAAGCACTCCAAGGCCAAGGCTCAGAATTCAAATCAAAAGGTAAAAAATGACTACATTTTTTTAATTATTTTTTTTCAAAGATTTTATTTATTTGTCACAGAGAGAGAGGAAGAGAGCACAAGCAGGGAGAATGGCAGGCAGAAGTGAAAGCAGGCTTCCTGCTGAGCAAGAACCCTGAAGCAGGACTAGATCCCAGCATCCTGGGATCAGGACCTGAGCAGAAGGCAGACACTTAACCGACTGAGCCATCTAGGCATCCCACAATGACTGCATTTTTAATCAAAGACAAAGGCTGCCATGGTTTAATCTTCTCCCTTTCTCCCTACTCAGGTATTTTTCTTTACATTAAAAAACAAACAAACAAACAAAAAGATAGTGCACTACAGGTAACAGTGAAGTCAACTCTGAAACCTATCTATTTACCTCCCTCCTCTCCAAAGAAGAGAATCATGAATTTAGTGAGTATATTTTTTTTCACATCCTATTTAAAAATGTACAATATAGCCCCTTATACTTAATAGAATATGTAACATATAGTATAACTGGGTGTTATTTTAAAAGTACACAGAGCTATCATACATTGAGTATGTATTTGCAACTGGCTGTTTTCATTCATCATTAGGTTGTGAGATTAAACCATATCGGTATTCATTTATTTCTTTCATTTAAATGGCTGCACAGTAGTAATTACATAAATATACAATTGTAACCTATTAATGAAAAATCATTTCTATTTCTATTTTTTCTATTTTTAGAATAGAAATTTCTATTTCTATTTTTTAACCATTATGAATAGAGTTTAACAAATTTATTTTTTTAATCTGTCTACATTGAAAACAATTACAGGAATTTAATCTCTCTTATGTCATTTTCAATCTATTGTAGTTTGGTTTTCTGTTTTTTCTTTAATTTTCTCCAGTTTATCTTTTTGAAAAATGCTTATTATGTATTGAACCTTAACAACACATTTAACAATTTATCTATCAGCACTGTTTTTCGCATCTTACTCATTTTCTTGAGTTCAGTTTTCTTCTGGTTCAATGCACCTTTAAGTAGCTTTTTCCAGGAAAATATGTGAGTTGTAAACTCTTCATCATTGTTTCCTCTATAAAAGTCTTTATTCTCATGGGGCACCTGGGTGGCTCAGTGGTTTAAAGCCTCTGCGCTCGGCTCAGGTCATGATCCCGGAGACCGGGAATCAAGTCCCACATCGGGCTCAGCGGGAAGCCTGCTTCTCCCTCTCTCACTCCCCCTGCTTGTGTTCCCTCTCTTGCTGTGTTTCTCTCTGTCAAATAAATAAATAAAATCTTAAAAAAAAAAAAAGTCTTTATTCTCCCCTTGCTCTTTATAATCATTGTATGAGCATAAAAATGGGTGGACAAGTGTTTTGTTTTCAGATTTTTTGGAGGTATTATTCAATTGTCTTCTAACAGAAACAGATATAGATAAGAGTCTATACAAAGTACAATGATTGCTATTCCTTTGTAGGTCGTGTGTGTGTGTGTGTGTGTGTGTGTGTTTGTGTGTGTCCTCCTAATAAAAAGCTTTTAAAAATCTGATGTACTGCAATTTCACTCTGATGTTTCTAAGAGTAAATTTGTTTTTACTAATCTTGTTTAGGAATTAACATTTTTAAACATTTTTGATAATTCCTTCTCTATTTTAACTTCATATAAGTTCCCTCTCACTTCTATCCTTCTTCTGAAATTGCATTACAATTATGTTGGCTTTTCTCTTTCCATTGTTCACACCTCAAACTTCTGTTTTATATTTTCTATCTTTAACTATACTGCACTCTGGGTGATTTTTTGTAGATCTGGATACTACTTATTCATTAACTTATCACCTAAATCTAATCTTATGTTTAACCTTCACACTGAAATTTTTATGTCAAGGACTGCATTTTTAATTTCTTTAAACTTCCATGTGGTACTTTTGCAGTACCCCTCTTTAGACTACTAACTTAGTCTAGCCTTCTCATTTCTATTTTGTGTTTTGTCTCTGATGTACTTTAAATTCTCTTGAATGTGCTCTGCCATCTCCTATTATATCTGATGACTCTTCTGGTTTGTTTTCTCACAATGTTTGTTATTTACCAAACTTATCTTGGTCAGGAGTTACTTTTGGAACTCCTGCATGTCTTAGGGCATGGCAGTATCCCTGCAGCATGGTTTTAGAATTACCTCTGCTTTGGAACCCACACGGGTTAAATGTTCCAACTTGGATATTCTCATGCAACTACCTGCATGAATCCAGACCCAATCCTGCTCCAGGTTCAAGGACTTCTTCCCCCTCAGAGGTAGCTCTTCTTTCCACCCTTGAATTTCTGCAGTTGGCAAGCCTGCTTCCAGGCAAGCTTGCCTTCCTGGTCTGAATGGAAGTCAAGCTTTCTTGTCTTTACTTTACATAAAACCTGATCACTCATGACTGTTTTAGAAATGAAGTTGGTTCCAGAGCCATGATTTGCACTGTGCCTCAAGCTGAAACTTTTCTTACCACTTCAACAACATAGCTGTCTCTCTCTCTCTCTCTCTCTCTCTCTCTCTCTCTCTCTCTCACACACACACACCCTGGAAAGTAATGCAATGATTAAATTCGTGAAAAGAATCCATAAAGATTTTATCTTTGAATTCCACAGATTTTGAATTCTCTCTTCAATTCTCTGAGGATCTTCTTCTGCTTCTTTATCTTCCTCTTCTCCCTCTTCCACTTCTTTTTAATTTCAAGCCCATTTTTCTATTTAACATTTTTGTATGTGTTTATATTTTATCCAAAATGCATTTGCTGAGGGAAGGTGATTTCCTATACCAGTTTAGTCTAATATAATAACTGAAAGAACATTTTCAGTTTCTCTTTGGATTCATGAGTACATAAAGCCACTGATTTCCACCGATGACTGTCTTGGCTAGAAAATAATATTTATTTCACTTAAAAGTATATTTTAATCCCTTAGAAATTTTAACATTTTTGACGCTAGGAAAAATTGTAACTCTTTAAATAAATCTGGAATAGTTTTATTTCATCATGTCATATTCGGCATCAAAAGGTTTTATTGAATGAATAAATTGATAAATGAGTGATCATGTTATTTCCCTCCTAAAAAAGCCTAAGATTGTCTTCTTAGAAATTTAGCTTCTCATTTAAGAAAGCATAAGTTTTGCACCGTGTTTTTTTAACCAGTTCCCTGTTTTCCTCTCTTCCACTAAAATGCCTTGTTATTTTTCTTGAAATGGATATTTTCCAATTCTTATAAATTTGTTATAGAACTTGGTTTGTGTATTATAACGTGTAGTATTCAAATTCTTTTGTCAAAGGACTCAACCTTATTCGTTTGGCTACATAGAGGGTTATAACCTTTGTTGCCCTATTCCACAGTATTTAGAGAAAGAAGGAGGGAAAGAAGTAAAAATGAGAATGCAGAATCTCCTGATTTTTACTGTATTGATCCATAAATGAATTGAGTGAAATCATCAATAAACTGAGTGCAATTTAAAAATATATATATTTCGGAACTTTTTACTTGTTTTCATTTCAAACCAGTGGTACATGAAGAACAAGTTGCTCAGAGCCAGATATTTTATTTCTAAGAATATTTTTTATTCTGTCTTCCATATAAGCAATTCCATTTATTTATTTAACTAATAAAAATAAGAATAATAACCCCCAGTATTTCCTCTTTTATAAGGCTAATCAAATTGAAATCCACTCCCCTTCTTTTAACCAAAAAACTTTACAATTTAAAACTAAGCCTCATAAACTTTTTCAGGCATTTTATAAAGGTAGATCTCAGAGCCAGATGCTCTGAGGCCTCAAAGAGTAGAGAATGCATAAGAACATTAAGTGATCATTAATTGATGAGCAGTGTCATCTTTTAAACAATGGCCAATTAGCAAATCCTAATAAAGTTTTCAGAGGACTCATGAAAGTTAAACATGCTTAAATTCCTGCCATAGAATCACCTTACTTTAGTCAATGTATGTTCCTAAAAATTACATGTCAATTAAACATTTACATGTTAAAGCATATGTTTTCATGGACCTGAATTATGAATGCAGATAGACTTTGTCTTCATTTCTGATTGAATTGGTACAGGCAATGGCTCATACGCAGTGTGGCCTTTTCAGCTTCCTGCTCCTTAGTCAAATAACAAACATTCCCATGCCCCAAAGGAAATGATCACTTAGAATATGTTTTGTAAAGTGAGTAATTGTTCTCCTATTGATTAAGAAAAACAGGTATACTCACAATATGGACACAGTTGTTGCTAAAGTATTATAAGAAATTCGTCTGGAAAATATGAGTGAAGAAATGGAAAAACCCTATAAGGCAGGGGATACCTGGGTGGTGCAGTCGGTTAAGCATCTGCCTTTCACTCGGGTCCTGATCCTGGGTGCCAGGATGGAGTCCCCCTTTTCCGTCTGCCTGCCACTCCCCGTGCTTGTGCTCTCTCCCTCCCTCCCTCTCTCTCTCTCTCTCTGGCAAAGAAATAAATAAAAATCCTTTTAAAAAATATGTAAGGGCAAATTCTTTCATAGTTATCTCACTTAAATTCACAACACTCCTAAGGGGGGTGAATTCTTGTTCCCATTTAGCAAATTTAGATAAGGAGTTTTAGAGAAGATAAGTGCAGATGCAGGATTTGAACTCCTCTCTGACTCTCAAGTCCATCCACTTCCTACATTATCCTAGGTCTTAGCCTGGACTGTCTCTGGACAGTCATTTTCAGAATTTCAGGAAGAGTTTTCTCTCTCTCTCTCTCTCTCTCTCTCTCTCTCTCTCTCTTTCTCTCTCTCTCTGTTTTTTTTTTTTTTTAAGTTTTTATTTTAATCACCCAGTGCTTATCACAAATGTACTCTTTAATCCCCATCACCTATTTCACCCATCCCTCCACTCTCCTTCCCTTTGGTAATCATTAGTTTGTTCTCTAAAGTTGAGAGTCTTGTTTCTTGCTTTGTCTCTCTTTGCTCATTTGTTTGGTTTCTTAAATTCCATGTATGAGTGAAATCATATGGTATTTGTCTTTCTCTGACTGATTTATTTCACTTAGCCTTATACACTCTAGCTCCAGTCATTACTTGGAAGAATACATCATGTAAGGAATTAAATACTGCAGAAACCTTAAAAATATTTTCTAGGAGATTGTCTTTAAACTATTTAAATTTTAAAGATTTGTTTAGAGTTGCAAGTGCGATGATTCTAAATAATCATACAAATCAGTAGATAATAGAAAGGTTTATCAAAATCCACTAATTCAACATTTTTGAAAATGGCAGAGTGGACAGAACATACCTTTTATTAAGATACCTTTGGAGAAACACAAAAACTTTGGCTAATGAAAAATATGCAAAGTCACCTAGTTACATTTTGCTATTAAGTGAATACATGGAGTAATTTGCATAAATGTACTCTGCAAATTTGGAAAAGGTTTACAATTTGTTCCTAATGGTAATATGGAAAAATTAATTCTTAATTGTAATACCTAGGGCTCTAAGGACAAGGATTGGCTTGCCCATATAGTTTTTATTGAGTCATAAATAATTTAATTTTGTGCACATCTACCTTTGTAAAATGGAATTCATTTCTGTAAATAATATGTGTAGTTTTTAAACATCTTTCCCAGTAATATGGACAGAATACATGGATATTACTTTAGATAGAATGATCTGTTATCCTATCTCAACCCAATATTAAACATAAAATAAAATCAAAATTACTAATAACATCTAGCTGAAGACAGGGCTCGGGGTCCCCATCATAGAAAATCTTCCCTAAGCCCCAGACTGATTCAAGCAAGTAGGCTTTGCTTCTCTTCTTTCTCTCTCCCTCTACTCTCTTAGCCTTCATCCCAAAGAAAGAGAAATATTTTGCCCACACAGCAACAGAAACTGTAATTTTGTATTACTATGAAAATTAAACAGCATTGTGCTTGGGATCACAGGAGGCCATTCATATTTAAAAACTGAATATAGGTGAAATGTTATGTAAACTGTCTAATAAAATACAAGCGAACTGGGAAGACTGAGAGAGTTAGGCTGCTTGATTCACCACAGATTGTTCGCCTAGATTAGGAGCAGTGGGAATACCTGTCCACAATATTTATAAAGTAATCTTCATGAAAAGTAATCAATCTGATACAAAACTCGTGATTACATCATGCTTGTCCATTACTGTGTCTAAACATAACCTCCATCAAAATATTTAAGACAGTAGAGCTATTTTCATATTTGAAAAAGATGTCTGTCTAGTAAAATCTGTTTTAGCAAGATTTATAACCACCACAAACTGAATTTCTAACATCCCACTGCAAATGAGTAGTTGCTATATATTCTCCTTTGATTGGATGCACTTAAAAGTTCTTTGCTGAATTATTCTTCAACAGGAAATTTTAAGTTTCCATTTATATGCTACATACAAAAGGTAGTTGTAATGTCTGACTTGTCATAAAGAAGAGAACTAAACCATTTTTAAAGTGAAAAATCAAGATGTCCCCAAAAGGCAACTAGAAATAATAAATGCAGTTTCTAAAACATGATTCTGTTTTATTTCATCCACACCAAATGGATGGAAGGGAATATTTAAGGGAAAAAAATTTGTTATTTAAATATTTTTTTCCTCAAATCTATGAAGTACACCTTACATTTACTCTAAAATTTTTAGGAAGTTGGAGTCAGTAACATAAAGATTATATATTATTTAATTACACAAGAAAACACAATTCATAAAATATTCTGCCTCTTCGAAAATACTGCAGGTATTTTACAAGGAACGATATAAAGTACCAAAAATATACACAACTGCACAAGCAATTAAAATCAGTAATAAAAATCAAACATAAAATCAGTGTACCGTGCCAAAGGCCTTTTGAAATAAAAGAGCTTTAAGCCTACAGAACATAAAAGGAGGCTAATTCAGTGGTTGTCCTCAATTGAAAAGCGAGGACGTTCCCTGGCCATAGGCTAGAAGACAGAAGTTCTTGTGTCTGTGCCTGTAAGTTTCAGAATGAAAATTATCTTGCCCCAAAAGTTCATGAGTTCTTCAATATTTCTCTTCTTTTCAAGATACTCTGCTTCGAATAGTGTCACCAAAGGGATCTTAACTATAAGGTTCAATTATAAACATGTAAAGATACATTTTTGCTGTCACCATGTTAGCCTATTAACTATATGGAAAATAAAGCAAATTTAAAAATAAAATTATTCACTGTTTGTACTTCTAACATCAGTCAAGTTCCTTGAGAATGTAAAAATTTGAACACTTGTAGATGAAATGGAAAATAGGCAATAGTTTGAGCAAATCAAAACTACCTCTTTCTAGGAAAAACGAAACCAAATGAAAAACTTTTCCATATGCGTGACTTTCTGAATAGGGTGGGAAATGCATTCATTTGTCAAGAATAAACCAAAAGAAAATCCAAATAAATTTGTTGCTAAGTGTTAAAATGCTGCTTTAAAACAGAGTAGACAGAGCTCTTCTTAAACTTTATAGAAATCAAACTGCCAGCTTCTTCATATGAATAGCCAACTGTTACTCCAAGGCTCTGATCTTAGCCCAGATTCATTGCATGAAGCACACAAATTCTTATTCCTCTACAAGAATGAACTTTAAGCCATTGTAATTTAATATGGACTGGCATACAGTTGGGATATGAAAAATGGAAGAGAGATACCTTTGTCACCAAGAGCATACATTCAAGTGAATTTCAAACACATATATTTTGCTGAATATATTTTTAGTTTTTCTAGTATCAATGTGTTTGAAGAAAAAACTTCACACTTCTTTTCCACCTAATCAGAGGAAGCTTTGTGAAATTCAGGAGGATGGAGGAGGGAGAAAAGAACATTCACAGATAAGAAAAAAAAGTTTTATTTTTCTTTTCCTTTTGCATTAGGAGAGAAGTTGAAAAAGAGAAAAAAGTGAGAAGCTAAAAAGGATAGAGAAGTCAAACCAGTTTACCTGAAAAAGAAACTTAAGGTCAGAAAATAAGTCTTCCTTGCTAACTTCTCCTGATCTGGCTTTAAGTGCACACCAGACTTTTGACAACAGCCTAAAACTGACAGCTTCTGTTCACCACTGTTGGTATCATGTACTGCGCCTGAACAAAGAACAGAGAATATTCTGTGTCATCACCATAGGGGATATATCAACAAAGGAAAGCATTATTCAATATATGCTTTATTTGAAAAGAATTATACATAGAATATTTGTTTTATCTGAACCATTTTCTATCTTTGTCTTGGCCCAAACAGTAGAATAAATATTTGATATCAATATCATCTTAAAATCCAGTATGGTCAACTTGGCATGTACTAGGTGACAGTTATTTTGGTCTGACAGATTTTCCTCATATCTTCATCGCTTCGTATTTTAATGAGGAAAAAGAAACCATAATAAAATGCTTACATAACATTTTTTTTTGTCACCCCAGCATTAACTTCGATATGCTCAAACGATAAGCTGAGTTTATAGCCCAAAAAGCCCTTCAGTTCATTCTAGAATCTTGTGATACACAATATTTGGAAAGAGTTAATTCATATTTTTTAACTCTTTATATCTTTAAAATATCACAAAGGGTGCTAAAAAAATTTTTTTTAATTAGGCTTTGAAAGCCAAAAAAATCATAAATCCACAGTCAAGTATGCACACATGTATTTCACTGTATATTAGTGTCATGACGAGATAGGACCACTCGGATAAAGATGGTGACACCTAGCTTCTGCCATTGACCTGTGACTGCTGAGGACATCGAACATGGCGCTGAACAAGGCTATGGGTGCTATTGTGGTAGCCTACAGAAGAGAGAGACATCTCCTAGAATTTTCTGTGCAACCTGCAAAACTATATTCAGTAGCTCTACCTAAGTAGTCCTGTAACTTTGGTTCAAATATTTCAAACTTCTCTGTGATTCAATTTCTTCAATAAAGGAGCTAGAGAATAACCAATCCTATGACTTTTGATACTAAACCATCTCCTCTAAAGGTTTAGAAGCCATTAAAAATGCTTCTTATTCCCTTCCACTTCTCTGAGTTGGGAAGTAATCAGTGCTAAGCTTAGATATGGTTCCAACAGTAGTATTTCCATGGTAGGACTTCACCAACTGAAAAACCTAAACTGAGAAAGAGTGAACATCAAGAAATAGTCAAGCAACAGACTCTTAACCACAGAGAACAAACTTGATGGTTACCAGACAGGAGATGGGTGGGGGATGGGTGAAACAGGTGATGGGGATTAAGAGAGCACTTGTCTTGAAGAGCAACCAGTGATGTATGAAAGTGTTGAATCACCGTATTGTACACCTGAAACTAATACAATACTGTAAGTTAACTTACTAGAATTTAAAAAACAAACAAAAGAACCCATCTTAGCTAGAGTGTATAATTGTATTTCCTAAACATATTGGTGATTTTCCATATTATGTGGTAGCCTACAGAAGAGAGCCTACACACAACTATGAGATCTCAAGGCAGGCTTTTGGAAATTGCTTGATTATAACAAGTTCTTTTCTGAAAAAGAAAAGAAACGAAAAGAAAAGGTTTATAATTAATGGACTTTCCATTTAAGAGAGAACACAAATCTGATTCTTAAAGTTCTAAAGATAAATGCTTGTTCCCTCTCATCAGTATCTAAAATATATGGTATAGTTTAAGGAACACCTAAAGCAAAAGTCAGCATTGGACAATACAGTCTTAATTGGCAGAGCTCACTAAACACTAGATGACAATTGAGGCAAATAACTAGGGCTTTCCATATTTTGAGCCAAAATTATTTAAAACTTAGATTTTCATACATAGCTCAAACAAGCAAATTAAGACTTTGTAGATAAGCAAGAGACATAACATTGTTGCTCAAGCACATTTCTAAAAAAGAAGAGGAAGGAGAATGCCAACAATTCATAGAGAGTGGCATGAGAGGGAGATCCAAATATTGGGAATCAAAATAAGGACTCAGAACACATGAAAAAGAAATCCCAGTGTAATAGGGGAGCAACTGATCTAAAATCAATTTTCTTCATTACAACGGGAAATCAGAGGGAATCACAGAAGACAGTCTTCAAGAAAAAAGTGGCTATGACTGCGATCCCCTAAATGGTATGATAAAAAAGTAAAACATCTTAATGGTAACAGGAAGGTATGTACTCTCTTTGACAAAGGAAAAAGAAAGACAACTAGAAATTCAAAAGAAAACAAAGTATACATTAAATTCATAATTCGACCAGGAACTAAAGTAAAATACGGCGTAATTTTGGCAACGGGAGAAGATAAGGAAAAAGAATAAATTTTATCGTGACACTTTAAATAACATGTCTTCCAGCAACACTGAGTTAGTGGCATAGGAAAAGACTTTGTTGGCAATGTACAAGTAATGCCATATCAGGAGAAACAGGGTTGAGGGCAGAGTTGGGCTGAAGAGTAGAAACTCCAAATTTCTAACTTCATAATGCTGAGGTTCAAGAGAGAATCCAATACATGTTGATTTTAAAAACCATGTTAATTATTCTATTATGGAACAGAAATAAAAGTCTGTCATTAAGAAACACTGGGAGAGGGGTGCCTGGCTGGCTCAGTCAGAACAGCATGTGACTCTTGATCTCAGGGTTGTAAATTCAAGCCTCATATTGGGTGTAGAGATTACTTTAAATAAATAAAACTTAAAAAAAAATTGGGAGAAGAGGGAAGAGTAGAGGGGTAGTATATCTTTTCCATGATAAAAAGAAGATACTAGATTTTATCCAAATTGTTGAGGGAAGAAATAGCTGTATGAAAATAGTATTTAGGTATTTTGAGGGAAACCTTCAGAAATGTGCACAGAAAAAGGTCAAAGAAACTACTTACGTGGTGTACAACTGGGAATTACGAAGGGATGGGGGAATTTCACTTTAATTTTATGTTATTTGTTGTTTAAATTGATTTCAAATATATATAAAATTTTATAAGATATAATAAATTAAAAACTGAAATTAAAATTTAAAAAAACCTGTCTCTGTGTAATATTATTTCAAGTCCTCATATTAACCTTTCCTTTAGTTCAAACAATGCCCTTAGTCTCACAGATGGCTATAACCTAGAATCATTTCTGTGGGCCTACAGTTCCTATTGTTTGTAAAACTGTAGTTGATTTTATTGGCCAATATGATATTCACTGTACTGAGACCTTTGAGATATATTCCTGTTTGAGTACAGGGTCACAAAAATATATTTGTCTCTGCAGATAAATTGTGTCTTTTGTCAGAAAAGAAAAATAGTGAGGCCTCTGGCTATCAGGAAACTTAAAAATCAAGGCATTGTTCATCAATTCACCTATGTGAATTAGGTAGTTAGCAGTTCACCTAGGCGTCTAGACTTTTAAATCATCCTTATTCTGCTCTTAATCCTTTCATTTTCATTAACAAAGTAAGCATTTGGAAAGCTTCCTCAAATACTTGAATTAACTAACACTTTAACTGATGCTAAATATATGAAGTGTCATTAGATCTAGTACTATTTCCAAGGTCTGCTCCAATCATAGCTGTGCCCACACTGTTCCCTAAAACATTTTAAATGCCTTGATCATACTAATTGTCCATCATGTATTTATATCCCGACAACTGTAGTGAGTGCTATGTATGTAGCCAGTGCCCATGACATGTTTTCGTGTTGGGCTAACTTAATCATGGTTACCACCACAGTTTTTCCATTTCTGGCCAGCAGTAAAAATATTTCCCAAGTTACATATAAACAAAAAGAGTTTTACCTCTTAGCTATTTTTTATATGTGCCAATAAAATTCGCCTAAAAGAAAAAAAAGCAAGTATAAAAGCCTAACTTGTGATTCATAAACACAGTAATATTGTAGTTACCTTTCACTGAATAATTTTAAATGCAATTTTACTTCTAGAAGTGAATATGTACTGTGAGCAACAACAAAAAATCCTGATATAATCCATCATTAATGATACATAGTAGAGAGAGGACTTTTTCTCTACAAACTCCTGCATTTAACAAATATCTGAACCTAAGTAGGGATGGAAGGAAAAAAACCCCAAAACTCCGATATTATTTTGAGAAAAATCAATTCCTACACCTTTAATTGAGAGCTCAATCTGTTAAAACACTCAGTAATCTCACACATGGAAGTCTGCTTTCAAGGGTCATTGAGCGGTGATGTTTTCCTGCGGCACCACAGTCACAGAAGTACTTTGAAAAATAACATTGTACCATTAATTCATAGTGAAGTATCAATGTTTCATGACTCAGAGGCTTCCTTTTTACTCAGAGGTAGGCAAACCAATGTCACTTAACAAACTGAAAAGGTGATGTTACCAAAAGAGCCGGTCCTTCGCAGAAGTACAAGGGAACACCAGTGCACGGTGTCACATGGAGACCATAGACTGGCTTCCCAGTCCTCCAACGTTACCCCCACTAGTTTGAAACAGAAACAGCAATTTCGCATTATCATTAGTCCTTTGGGTCATGGCACCAACAGTAAAAGGCTAAAGTTAACAGGATAGCAGAGTAATCGAGACACCACATTATCAGCAGCACTGACATCGTAATACCTGTATTACGAAAGATATCCAGCATTCAGTAGACATTAAAAATAAGAACAAGGGGGCGCCTGGGTGGCTCAGTTGGCTGAGCGACTGCCTTCGGCTCAGGTCATGATCCCGGAGACCCAAGATCGAGTACCACATCCGGCTCCCTGCTTGGCAGGAAGCCTGCTTCTCCCTCTCTCACTCCCCCTGCTTGTGTTCCCTCTCTGGCTGTATTTCTCTCTGTCAAATAAATAAAATCTTTAAAAAAAAAAATAAGAACAAGGATGGGGGTATTTCCCTGGAGTTTAAGACTGAGAGTAGAGGGTGCGCCTGGGTGGCTCAGGGGGTTAAAGCCTCTGCCTTCAGCTCAGGTCATGATCTCAGGGTCCTGGGATCGAGACCCGCGTCAGGCTCTCTGCTCAGCAAGGACCCTGCTTCCTCCTTTCCCTCTGCCTGCCTCTCTGACTACTTGTGATCTCTCTCTCTGTCAAATAAATAAATAAAATCTTTAAAAAAAAAAAAAAAAGACAGAGTAGAGGGAAGACCCAGTGATGGTGCACAATGGAAAACACATAAGCCACATCAAGAAGCAACAGACACGAAAATGAAAAGAAAGGGCAGGGCCAAAAAGGAGTGGGAATGTGGGTCAATACATAACATCAGAGATTTTCTCCTATGGCCTCTCATGCATACTGAAATCAAAAACTGGTAAATGAAAGCTAAAATTAATCACAAAACAGTAGATTTTTATTACAATACATTAATTGTTGTGAGGTCGGATGATAAATCAAAATCATTGACCATTTACTTTTCCTTGAAGAATTATTTCTTGACCAGAGCAGGACAACTCTCTGAAAAAAGAAGAATAATACAGAATCACCAGTTCTGGGTGAAATCCTTAGGAAAATTAAACCTGAAAGTGGTTCCACAAAAGGGAAGCTTAATTATGAGCAAAGTATCAGGAATTGTTCTCAACTCTTTCTGCATATTAAAATCCCCTGGGAAGTTTTGATTAAGAATGAATCCAGACTCTCGGCCCTTACCAGAGATTCTGATTTCACTAATCTGAGATGCGACCCAGGTATCAACATTTTTAAAGCTCCCTCTGACTCTATGTGCAACAAAAGTAGCAAACAACAGCTGAAGCCAGGATGTAAGTTTCAGGGTTCTAGAGGTTTGGACGCTGTTGCTTCAGGTGTTTGCTTGTGTACAATACTTGTTTCTTCTCATATTTTTAACTACTGAACTGTTCAAGTCGCCACCATAATATAGATGTGAGTATCAACAGTCCCGCTCTGGAGTAGCCTTCCTCTTGTGTGGTGGACCCAGATTTACCCAATTTGTCAAGGCACAAGTAACTGAACTCTAAATGCTACACTTGTGCTTGGAAGGCTCGTGAATTTAAGTGTGTTGACCAAAAAAGACAGTCTGGTGTGAAGTAGTCTTAGCTTTTCGGGCACCTGGGTGGCTCAGTTGGTTACGTGTCTGCCTTCAGCTCAGGGTCCTGGGATTGAGCCCCTCGACAGGCTTCCTGTTCAGTGGGAAGTCTGTTTCTCCCCTCTCCCCCTTTGTCCCTCCCCCTTGACCCTATGTGTGAGCATGCACACTTTCTCTCTCTAAAATAAATAAAAGTTTTAGCTTTTCAAATTGGTGACTCTTAGGGAAATATAAAAGAGTTCCTTCATAACTTCTGTATTATGATAGTGAATTACCTACCATTACAAAGGAGCATGAAAAAAATGTTTGAGGGTAGTGGATAGGTCCACTATCTTGATCATGCTGATGGTTTCACAGGTGTGTATAGACATGTTAGAACCTACCAAATTGTATACTTTAAATACGTGCCCTTTATTGAATGTCAATTACAATTTAATAAAGTGTAAAATATAAAAACTCTTAGCTTTATATATCTTTCAAGTGTATCATGTCTTATATAAAAATTATAAAAGAGACATTAACTTCATATCTTCTAATAAGTTACCCTAAGTCTCTTTAAAGATCTAGAAATCTGAAATCAAAAGTGGTGAGAAAGATCCCAACCCAGCAACATTCCTCCCACTAACCCATGATGGTACGTGAAATCCCTTCCAGTAGTTGAAGCCAATGCCTTCAATATCAAATGGGCATTATGATGTTTCATGTCAGTCATACCCATCTCCCAAAAAAAGAAGGACTTATACATAAAAACAACTAATCTGAGCTAGAAAGAAAGTGAGAAAATGAGAAGCAAGAAAGCCGAATTTGCACTTGGAAGTTCTGGACATCTGAATAGTTGGCAGGGTGAAGGTGCTGTGACGGAAACTGTGGTTATCAGAGAAGAATATACACCATAAAGAGCATCAGAGGCAAGCTAATCCTTATTGGGTTTGCTGGCATTGCAAAAGTATCTGTTCTTCAAGAATATTTATATAAAGGGACACCTGGGTGGCTCAGTTGGTTAAGCAACTGCCTTCGGCTCAGGTCATGATCCCCGAGACCCGGGATCGAGTCCCACATCGAGCCTCCTGCTTGGCGGGAAGCCTGCTTCTCCCTCTCTCACTCCCCCTGCTTGTGTTCCCTCTCTAGCTGTGTTTCTCTTTGTCAAATAAATAAATAAAATCTTTAAAAAAAATAGAATACTTATATAAATAATCCTTGAATAATGGATGTCCCTGTGATTGTTCAAGAAGACTCTTTACTTATTGATTTCTCCAAATGCATTATTCTCATTAAATATAGAAAGTGGAAGATAAGACTATTGTCACTTTGATGAAGATCAAGTAAGTCCTACTAAGTTTTATACATGCATAGTTAAGGAGGTGGACACTAGGATATGTGGTCTCAAAATCCCCAGATTTATATCACAGTGAAGACCCCACATAACAAAGAATTTCTAACTTAGTAAAACCATACTGGGTGAATGTACGATAAAAAAACAGTATGAACAGACAGTGACTTTAAAATGAAGAAAACCAGAAACTGGTAGCTTCCAATTTATACTATAAAATACAGAATTTCTGTTATCATCACTCTTTAATTTTTTTTTTAGGATTCATAAATTTAAAAAAAAATCTTCCAAGACCATGAAATTCCAGGCCATGTTGTGAAAATAGTAATATTTTACTAGAAATGCCAGGAGGCTGAATTTATATCATTTTTCATTAATAGGCAAAAAATCAACTTCTGTATTGTGATAGTGAATTATCTACCATTGCAAAGTAGTTTATGGGTCTACTCCAGAGACATTCAGTTGGACTACATGGTATCAAAGAATATTCATTGATAGTCATTGCACTAGAGTAAAAGGAAACACTTGAACTTGGAAGAAAAACTGCTGTCACTCCAGTAGTTTCCTAATGGTTTTCCCAGAGTAAAGGCTTTAATGGAGATTTTTGTTATTGCTCTTAATTAGACTAACCACCTCTAGGGAGATGATCTCTTCTGATTCAGATTAATTTACTGAGAACCAAGACAGCATTCTGAAAATAGAAAGAAGAAAGAAAGAAAGAGAGAAAGAGAGAAAGAGAGAAAGAGAGAGAGAGAGAGAGAAAGAAAGAAAGAGAGAGAGAGAGAGAAAGAAAGAGAAAGAGAGAGAGAGAGAGAGAGAGAGAGAGAGAGAAAGAAAGAAAGAAAGAAAGAAAGAAAGAAAGAAAGAAAGAAAGAGAGAAACCAGCAGAAGGAATACATACTCTGAAAAGAAGCTTGTTTTCAAAATGCTGAGCTTACTCAGTCATGGAAATTTATTTACATTATTTACTCTGTGTCTTTTTAAAAATTTTAGGCATTTCCAAGGCCAGTCCTTGGAAACATTTTGCTTAAGGCACCCACAGGGACAAATCGGGTTTTTTTCTCCCTTTCAAGGGAGTGCCTCCCATTACTCAATATTCTCTCACCTCCCTCCTCCCTTACCTCATTAAAATGTATCTGTCTAAAAAAAAAAAAAATGTATCTGTCCTATATTTCACACCGCTGGATCTGTGTCCTGTGGATAATTTGATTATTTTTTTCTGGTTTGACTTAAGGTATAGCTAATAGTGTATAAAGCCTACTGGAAAACATTTTTTGCATTTCAACAGGGATCATAAATTCTTCTGCAAAAAGCAGTAAAGTATGATGGAAACTTTACACATATAAAAGGTTCTAGAGGTCTCAAAAGATCTCCTTGAACAAAATGGCTTTTTCTATTGTTCTCTAACAGGACCTCAGAGGCACTATGAGGCAGACCTAAAGCAACTCAAATGAGTTACAGGTTTTAAGTGCTCAATAAGCATTCATTTAACTAAAGGAAGCATTGTTTAACTAAATGAAAGAGAAGAGAAGAGCCAAAGAACTAATCCCATTGAGAATATGTATGAGACTGGAGGACAAAGACTGAGTCAGGATCAGAGAAGCAGGAAGAGAGCCAAGGTAGAAATGATTTGCAGAATCCAGGGAGGACAGAATTTTAGAGATAATTGGGCTTATCAATATTGTAAAATTCTACAGTTCCAGAAAGGGAGGAAATGAGGACTAAAAGGAGATACTGTCAGGTTTTTATTATAATCTCCAAGAGAGGAGTTTTTTTTCATAATGTGATGGGAACAGATAAGATTGTAAACAACTGATTTACAGAAAAGTTGGAACACAGTAACAATGGAGATAGACTATGCTTATAAGGATTTTGGTTTAAAAGAAGAGAAAGAGAAAAGAATCAATAGGCAAAGTGTTGACAGGATCAAAAGAAAGAATATTTCCACAGATGGGAAAGAGCTGAGAATGTTTATACTTCAGGATAAAGAAGCAAGTTGAGTGGGAAAGATGGTATCTATCAAAATAAAGAAATCAAAACAGATCTAAAGAAGGTTAGAAATAGGGTATTAGGTTTAGAAGGAAGAGAGTGAACTACATAATTTAGAGAAATAAATGTGGGGAAAAAATCATGAGTTTAAACTTAAACGTGAAAGAAGCAAAAAGTGAACCTCTAATCCACCAAGCAAAAGTTGAAACCATGTTCATAGTTTGCAATGGAGCTGGAAGATTCAGCAGACATTAAAATCTTTAGGAAGAAATATCAAGATCCACAAAGAAAACACATTTCCCTTAAAGGAGAGCTGTAAAGTCTAATGAAAATGAAATCACAAATTTTAAAACTTGAAGAAATGAAATGTGAAAGTAAACAAAGTGTAGAGGTGAATAAATCAATGAATCTACATGCCAGGTTTTTGCATATTGAAATTTTATTTATTCTAGTCAACATTTTAAACTTTAAAACTTAAATATAGTGGCCCGAGGCCATGTGTTTCTTAGATAAAATCAATAAAGGAAGTGTGTTCTAAGCTCTTCCTTCAGTGAGTGGACAGGGAGCGTGGTACCACTACTTTTCTCTTTTCTTCATGGTTTTTTATACACTAACACTGGTAAGTCTAGCCATTTCAGCTAGAACGTGTGTGTGTGTGTGTGTGTGTGTGTGTGTGTGTGATATGCCATACTTAATAGCAAAAGACTGAAAGGGAAATGTAAATTTTCAGCTAAATGTACTAATCAAATCATTGGAAACTTTAGCTGGCTGGAAGTAAGGGTGAAAGTAGGTTTCCAGTAGGGTTTTTGATCGGAGCATTTAGGAAGAGCTCTGTATTGACCTCTAATTGCTGAAAAAGGGAGAAGAAAAAAGAAAGGTGTAACTTGTTTGCTCTCAGATCTACTCAGGACAAGGTCAAAGAAAAAAAAATGCTAAGGGACTTTCTTTAAAAGGAATAAGAATTCAATCATCCCTGCTGCTCAGAAACAACAAAGCCACCACCACTGACATCAGTCGAAATACAACGCATTGTGAAGTCTTCAGACAGTAGGAAATTAAGACAGAAGCGTTCCATCATGACTCATCAACTATCCAGTGCAAGCTTGGCATGCTTACTGCCCAACACCACTTACCAACAACGCTGGTGAGTCAGGAGGAATTTACAAGCCTATGAAGATCTGTAAACCAGCAATCAAATGAGAATGAGCCATTCCTAAGGTATGCATTGGGAAAATGAATTTATTATACACACTCAGAATTGCAGATTGGTAAATATATTGGTTTGACTCAGAATGCTGTGACTATGGATATTCTTGAGGGCTTCATCAGAAGCAATTTGATCTCTTTCATTCATACTCCCTGAGTTCGATCCCAGTCAAGAAGTGTCATCCTTTGGTTGATGATTCCCATTTCTCCCTCCTTATTTCTGGTCTTTTCACTAGAGCTAGAGCTTTTTATTTCCAGCTGCACTACTGGACATATTTTCTTGGTTGCCGTCTCACACATAATATGATTAGGCTTATTCTCACCTTCTCTTCCTCCCTAAATTTCCCACAAGTTGTTGTTTTGTTTTTGTTTTTGTTTTTGTTTTTTCCTCCTGGTCCAAATTTCCCAGGCTTCAGAAGGCTCTCAGTACCTTTAAATGATAATTAACATTCAAATTTCACTTTATACTTGCAAAAATAGAACTTCAAATTGATAGCGAGTTTTTCCAATTCCCCTAAACCCTTCTAGGAATCTCCAGGAAAAAAAGTATCTCATGTCTCTGACCTCTCACCCTGCCAGAGTGATGTGCGTAGATAGGACAGATGCCCTTTCCCTGCTCTATACTATACCTTTCCTCCAGAAGAAATAAGCAATATATTTCATGGGTCTTTTAAATGAAAATGAATCCTTCTGAATCATTCTCTCTAGCCTCTCTATTTTAATGGCTCGGACTTAATCCTTGAAATGGTCCAAAGATCTGTGCCACACCATCCTACCATTGCCTCAAGATTCTGTGCCCTCCACCCCAGTTCCTCGGGCAGAAAACTTTCTCCTCCAAGCAAGGGTAATCATGCAAATCCTGGCTGGACAGACTAGAGTCAAGTCTTTCTGCTACTCATGCTCAGTTTAGGCTCAGCTGAATTTGTGCTACTCTCTGTGAGTGACACCCAGGCTCTCATTTCTTCAAGTCATAAAACTGGATGCCCCTTTTGAGATAGTCTCTTCTCCTATTCCACATAGTGAACCCATCAAAAACTCATCCATTCTTCAGTTTCTTTAAGTCTGAGGTTGACTGGGTAACGTGCTGGAGCTACCTCATACTGGCTTGGCAAAGCCAGTTGATTTTAGGAATTAGGTGCATCAGATGACCTTACACTGCTAGCTTGAATTCAGTCATTGTGAAACTATTTACACCACAGGAAGTGGCAAATTATCAAATTAGGGCATTTCTCTCTTGAGTCAACTGTTAAATATTTACCAGCAAGCCACTAGGTAAGTCCACTATTTTCATGCAGAATGGTACAATTCATTAACACCCCAATTTTCAGGGCAACTGGGTGGCTCAATCGTTAAATGTCTGCCTTTGGCTTGGATCATGATCCCAAGGCATTGGCCTCCCTGCTCAGCAGGAGGACTGCTTCTCCTTCACCCACTCCCCCTTCTTATGCTCCCTCTCTTGCTCTCTTTGTCAAATAAATAAATAAAATCTTTTTAAAAACATAGAACAAAACGGATTTTCAGAGTTATCTCTTAGCTGCTTTCTATGCCTACTATCCATCTCATATAAACTCATCCAAATCAGATCACTAATTTGGATGCCTGGGTGCCTCAGTCAGTTAGGTATCCAACTCTTGATTTCAGCTCAGGTCATGACCTCAAGATCCCAAGATCGAGCCCCACATCAGGCTCTGTGCTTGGTGGGGAGTCTGCTTGAGATTCTCTCCCTCTCCCTTTATCCCTCCCCCCACTTGCACCTCTCTCATAAATAAATAAATAAACAAACAAATAAATAAATAAGTCTGTAAAATAAAATCACTGAATATTTAAGATTTACATTAGTTCTACTGCTAAGGGATCAAATGCAAATGCGAAGTCTTCCAATATGTTGCTGCCCATCTTCAAAAATGGGTTACATGAGATAATCAATATAATGCACATAGCAGGATGCTTTGGGCCATACAACCCATTCAGTAAATATTAGTTGTCAGTATTATTTTTATTGGCACTAACCTGCTATGTATTATGTTTATCCTTACTTGTGTTAAGAGAACTTCCACATTATTCTTCAATACACCAAAATCATTCTTATCTCTACAAGTTTCTTCCCCACCTGATATATTCTTCTATTTTACTTTCCCTTAACAAATATTTTCAGATGCAGAACAAAGTCTATCTTTGTCAACAGTATATTCTGAATCGCCCCAAACCACAACTATCTCTTCTGAATTCCTGAAGTACTTTATTCTTACCAATACTTTAGCACTTAGAAATACAATGCCACTGATATTGCTCTGAGTTTTTATTTTTTGGCATATATATTTTATTTCCATGATAAAATATGAGTTCCTCAAGAGCAGGAAGCATAATTTCAACTTCTGGGGACCAGTTCACATATTTACTTTCATACATGTGACCTTCATCTGTTCGCACCCACTCTCAACAGAACACTGTTCATGAGTGAAGATGTTGTGTATTGGAAGCCCTCTCAGCAAACACAATATTAATCAAACATAATCCCATGACTGTTGAGCTTCCAATGATCCATTCTAGTTTTCACTTGAGAGAAAATAGCATTCTAAGGTAGAAAATAAATCTCTTTACAAGCTGTGACCCTCATGGTACATCCTTATTTTCTTTTGATCTAAGAACAAATTAAAAATAATTATAATATGAAGCACTTTTCATTTATTTTCATTACTTCATAATTCCAGCCATTTATAACTCATTTAAGTATTGCCCATAAATTTCAAAATTATGTGGCAATAAAAGTAATTAAAAAACAGAAGTTAAAACAATGCCAGTGGCAAATCCTTTCCAAACTTAATATGAACACTGTCAGCAGAAAGGATGTCCAAACTCAGAAGGGGTGAGCTGCATCTTACATTGGGCTTTCAATGTCATGAATATTCAGTTAGAGTCCATCCCCAATAAGACAGTAAGGGAATTTGCTTTCCAAGGCTAAAAACCCCACATGACCAAAAAGGCCCTGATCCATCACAGCAGGAAAGCTAAGCACACTGATTAAGCTACATGTCTATTCTGAGTGCATTCGTTCCCTTGGGGTCTTTTCAGGATTGAATATTGAATCCATCAATATGTTTTCTATTCAACCCAATGAGAAAAGATTTATGGAAATTGCAAGATCCAAGATGGAGGTGATGGCACAATTCATTTCACACTCCTAAAAATAACTCATTTATTTATTTTGTCCTTTGTTCGCTTAGAGGTGGGAGGAGGAAAAAATTTTTTTCCTCAAAAAGATACATAATTTCAACTGTGTTTATATGTAAGTTTGAGTGGGGATCTGAGTGTACATGTATGTGTGTGCATGCATTTATTTCATTAATGGACTATTTGATGTGCCATTAATGCAGTCTTTGAGCTACAAGTAACTCAACATAAAGATCACATAAGTTAATAACAGCACTGTTTGAAAAATACAATGACTGCATCAGCTTCAAATTGTCCTCCTTGGACCAGACTTATTCTCTAGGGTCTAAGATGATTTACAAAATTCATCTGCTAAAATTCACATCTAAATTCACATCTAAACGAAGATGAGGCTGGACGTTGGAAAAGATAACCCCAGCATTCCAAGTATTAATCACAAACAATAACTACAACAACTGTTTTTATCACACCAAAGAAAACAAAATGTATTTTTGCAGAGTCTTGACATTCTTATGATTTCAATCAATGTCAACAATCTTAACTAATAGCAATAGAAGTGTTTCTGGGAATAATATTTGCATAGATTATTTTCCATAATAATTATTAAGGGATACAACTCTCCTTTTAAATACAAACTAGTTATTAATCACCAGTACACACATTGGTTTCAATGATGCTGATTTCATTAACACTATATGAAGCAAGGCCCACATAAGATGAAATCAGCAGTTAACTGCAGGAACTTAAATGTAACAAAAATGGCTGATCTTAAAAACAGTACTGGAAAGTGAAAGGTATCATTTGACTTGCATTTATGTCTGGTAATGTAGCAGGAGAACATCCATGAACACAATTCTTCAGTTGGTTAAACTGAATTGTATTGTCTGAATTCCTAGGACAAAGATTCTTCTAAGTAAGAAGTCAAAAGTGTTCTTTCAGGCAATCTCCATTGCAAAGTTTGCAGTTCCGTGCTTTCAGCCACAAAATTTGCAGACTAAGAGTGACAGGGCAATTGAATTTTCATGGATTGGATTAGTGCTGATTCCAAAGAAGGGAGAGTTTACTCCCAATGTTGCAATCTATGATAATGAAATGAAATATTTAAATTAAATTTCAGGTTGAGCACAGCTTCCCTGCAAGATGGCCCTGGCAGCTGTCTCTGAATTTCTCAATACAGTACATCACCCCCTACATAAATTGCACATTTATGCAAATAAAGCTGCAAAAAAGCAAGAAATCTGAGTACAAATTACTTCTTTTCCAATCTAAAGCATTGATTCAAACCACCATAAGAAGAAAAGTACTATGTAGTATTTACATCAAGGCATCAACTTTTAAAAAAGAATGCCTATATTATTTTTTTTTTAAGAAGGAAGTAATGAAGAAGAAGAAAGAAACAATCACAATGGAGGCTTTTCTGAAAAGTAGCTCATCTTTCCATGTACCTCATTCAAATGTAGCAAGAAACTGAAGGCAGAAGCCTGTTATCAGAGAAAAAGCTAAAATTGCATTTTAACATCCTTAGATTCAATCTATAGGTTTTTCTTCTTTTCTGCTCTTTTTATTCATGGACTCTTTACACCTTCACTCAAAGTATGTTACCCAATCACCAACTTTACAAACAGAACTTTTCAAAGCCTTACAACTACACTGAGGAAGTAAAATACAGTGATGAGAAGATACATCCTTTGCGTAAAACTCTATTAGCTAGTGATGGTACTGGAGGGTGAGGCGGAATCAGGGTTTGGTTTTTTTTTTTTTTTTGATAGCTAGAATTTTCAAGGGGAAAAAACTTACTACCAGAAAGAATAACAGCAAAGCAATATAAGTTTGTGTACGAATAAAAGTTCTACAAGTCAAGAGCAAATTCTCAAAAGCTAGCAAGCGGTGAGGAACTTTGGAGTCTGTCTACATCAGCATGCAATGTTTGGGTCCGTACGTAACACTACATCACACACTTGCCATATATTTGCGTATCTCTACCAGTTTCCCACTTAACCCAGAAAGTCAAGAGTTCATTCAGTGAGCATTTAATAAGTGCCTACCCTATGCTGACATCAGGTTCCAGCTGGCATCAGGCTCCATGACCTAGAGAGGAGCTAGGCTTTAACACAAACATATATAAACCCAAATAGCATGCACAGGGCACCTTGGACAGAGTGGAGAACAAATAAAAGAATTTATACATTTGCATTACAGCTGACTTCAGGAGTAGCTAATTTTTACAACTGAATATTCGGAACACTAAGTAAATTTATAGTTTAAAAATGTTTAAATAGAATATACCGTCTTGTTATTCAAATCACTTCAACAAAACAATGTCAACATTTCCCCACTACAGCCATTTTAGGTATTGGTCAAGCAATCTGACTGATGCTAACACTACATACAAGACAATGTTATACCTGCACCAAACAGGCAGCAATCTCTTGGTTTGGAGAAAAACATCTGATAATCTGTTCACTGCCCCTTATATACTTTTTGTAACTCTTACAAATAGAGCGTTTGCTTTCTCTTATGCCGTAGGTTCCAGTAACGTCTACCACAGTTGTGGCTCAATTTTAATGAAAATTACACACACATATAATTTATATACATACATATAAAATTGTATCAGATTTATAAACAACAACCACAGGAACTTAAGTTAGGAACATAGACTATAGATAAGTGTTCACATGCAGAATTTGATCATACCACTCTGAAATTTATTTTGTTTATATTTAAAGGAGTAAAATGGTTAGTCATATTGATGCTATGCAATTAATAGAATTTCTCTCCAATTTAAACTTCAGAGGTTATAGAGAGATTATACTAATTACATTTCTTGCAAAAAATCTTCTAAATTGTAAATGTAAAAGCCACTTATAATGAAGTTTTTCTCTAGATTTAAGCTGCTCAAGACAAGTTCATTACAAAAACAAAAAAAAAAAACCAGACAGAGCCAAGATATCCTTCAACCAACGAATGGATGAAGAAGATGTGGTCCATATACAAATGGAATATTACTCAGCCATCAGAAAGGATGAATACCCAACTTTTGCATCAACTTGGATGGGTCTGAAGAAGATTATGCTATGTGAAATAAGTCAAACAGAGAAAGTCAATTACCATATGGTTTCACCTATTTGTGGAACACAAGGAGTAGCATGGAGGACATTAGCAGAAGGGAAAAATGAAGGAGGAAAAATCGAAGTGGGAGACAAACCATGAGAGACTACAGACTTCAGGACACAGAGAGTTTTAGAAGAGAGGGGTTCAGAGGATGGGTGAGCCCGGTAATATGTATTGAAGAGGGCACAGACTGCATGGAGCCCTGGGTGTTATATGCAAACAATGAATTGTGAAGCACTACATCAAAAACTAATGATTTACCGTATGATGACTAGCGTTACACACACACACAAAGTTAAAAAAAAATAGCCAATGTGTAGAAAAAATTTTCCATTCAAATTCATTAAGAAATATTTACAACTAGATTTCAATTCACAACTTTAAATATATATATTCAAAATTAGCAAAGAATATGTTAATAATTTCAAATATTTCTAAGAAAATATATAATTTTTCTCTTAAAGTTTTAGAATGTCAGATATATTTTTGCTCTTAAATTATTAATTAACTCAAAAGAATACATCCTATTTAAAATATGACCCAGATTATGAAGGACAAGGACAGACTGAGGAACTTTTACACAAGGGAGGAAAGTAAATAGATCTGACAACTGAATGCAATTTGGGATTCTTGATTGGGTTCTACAACAGAAGAAAAGAACATTAATGGAAAATTGTTGGGATTCAAATATCACCTGTAGTTTAGTTAAAACATTATGCCAAATTGATTTCCTGGTTTTGATCACTGGACTATGTTTATGTAATATGTTAGCATTAGGGGAAGCTGCGTGAAGGGTACACAGGAATTCTTTACACTATTTCTGCAAATTTGCTGTAAGGATAAATTATTTCAAATTAAAAGTGGAAAACAAATCCCTGACTAGAAATGTTCTTTGTTTCCTTATGCAACTGGGTAGTTTGGGACCATAAATGAGATATTTCTCACAACATGCCTCAGGGAAGATCTTGTGATAATAAGAAAAATAATTCCTCACCACCTTCAGAACACTTATTTGATGGCATCATTTGCATGAGTAAAAATATAGTTTTTATGTTGTTAAGGAAAATGCTTAAAAATTCAGCAATTAATGACTTCCAAAAACTGTGATAATAATAATGATCGAAACTACCTCATTGCAAGTTGTATCCTCTGCATTATTATGTTAAGCTACAATTATCGTGTTTTTTTTTTCTCCATTTTTGATTCTAAAATTCTAGGTAAAATGTGCTTTTTCAGATTGCATTCCACAGTGTTCTTTGGGACCTTGTCATAACACCATAAAGTATAGTAGAGATCAGGAAATATAGTCTAAAGGGGTCCTACCCCAGAGGGTTTGCTAAAGAAATGACTAATGGATTTCAGTATGAAGCAGTTTCATTTCAAGTTTATCCCAAGAGCATGAGCCCTGAGGGCTGTGTTATTGGGAAGTTTAAGTTCAATCTACTTTCCTGCTGAAAGGGCTGCAAAGGCCATAGTTATGGCCTGTCTTCAGATCCCTAAATTGTAACTTCTCCAAACTATCCTTGGTCAGCCAACATATTTATCCTCAAAGGAATGAGATAAAATATCTAAGAAATAGAATTACCTTTACTTTAGAAAGTAAGCAACTCTGTTATTTTAAGGTCATGATATATCACTCCTTCCCAAAGTCAACTCTCTTTCGGGCCTTTCCCATGACATAAATTCTGCCTTTCACACACTCATTGGGCTTAAATTTTCTGATGGCAGCAGGGTCTCAGGAAAAGCAAACCTATTACTTACAAGGCCACCCATGGGTCCAGTCATCCACTAATAGACAAACTAGCAACAGGCAGATTGGTTAGTTTTTAACTCAAGAGAGAAAGTGGACTAGCGAAGGATAGGAGAACCTGAAAGTCCAAAACCAGAAACTTCTGTCTGGAGAGGAGGTTCAGGAGTAGGAGACTCAGGACCTGGGAAGAGGGAGAAGAGGCAGAGGCACTAACACAAACTTTCCCTACTTATAACTGGCTGGAGGAAAGCCCTGTCAAACACCATCTCAAAGGCCGTGATGGTGGTGCCTCCCTCAAGCAGTCAGGGTGCCAGCAAGTTTGCAGGGAGCAGAAAACACATTCACAGCTGTGAAACTGTACTGTTCCAGATCTCAACCAATGCAAATCACAAGACGCTACTTGCAATATTTACTTGGAGGTCTAGGCTCAAACAAAATGAATGCCAAAGAACACTGTCATATAATCAGTCACTGCAGGATAATGGCTATTGTAAAAGGGAAAAATAGTTTCAGAGGTGTTTTGAAACCACAAAATACTACATCAAAGGTTACAATACAGTATATTTATTACCAAGATAATTTTCTCCCCACTCATTTTGCATAGAATTGGGAAAATATAGTGTTAGGGGAAATACACACACACACACACACACACACACACACACACACAGAAATTATACAGTTGAACTACCACATGCATTTTATTTTAATTATTTTAAGGCTATGGGCCATTACAGGTAAAGTAAATGCTTCCAGCCTTTTGAAAGCACCTCTTCCCTATGCTTTGCCAGCCCCTCCAAGAGATTTTGTGTCAGTCTTTGTGTCCCTCCGTGTATCTCCACCTGGCTTTCCAATCTCTTGAAACTATTTGGAAGAAATCACTGATCTTCTCAGATTGAAAATTTTAATTGGCATAAACAAAATTATCACATGATTTCAACACCTCCTCTTTCCATGGTGCTAATTTAACTAATTATCCTTTTAAGGATTTGGACCAAACACAATTGCAGCTTCTTTGTTGAAACAATTTCTCACCCTTTAAAAAAAATACACTGGCAAGAGTGGCTTAGTTATTATTTTATTATGTTTTATTTATATTAGTTTCCCCTCCCTCCCCCCAAGCGTGAGTAATACTTCTAGAGTAAAATCGAGTCCTGTGTGTCTATCAGATTGAATCCAAGGTCTTCATCATTCCTGGCAGGACTGGCTTCATGAACATGAGACCTATGCGGTCACACACGGCCCCATGCTCAGAAGTGCCCAGTGCTTAGTTTAATGCACTGCTGTCACTATCTGAAAATTCCTAAGTTTTCAGCAGGCGTCCTGCATTTTCATTCTGCATTGGGAACTTCAAATTATATACTGGCTCTAGGTGACACCATAACAAATCCCAGCCAGAAGTCTCTGCTCCCTGGCCTATCTAACTAGGTCAAAATGGAATTCCTACCAGGTATCTGGCCAAATCCTAAAGATATTCAACTTCCTAGAGATATATTTTCAGAATGTTACTACAGAGTTGCCTTAGCTGGAACCAACATTCAAAAGACCAGGTAAGTTATGGGAGGAGGATAAAGAAGTGTTATAGGGAGGGATCTTAGAAAATATGTTGTGATTTTTTTTTTGAAGGGGGACACAGTATCTTGGGGTTTCTAAACAACAAGCCTGAATTAAGCTAGAAACATACCAGTGTTGGATACACAAAGGAAATATGGCCCTCCTATCCCTGAGCACTTGGGTAACAAAGGGAACTCTCCATTGGTTACACACACACACACACACACACACACACAAATATATAGCACGCCTGAATTCTAAATACTGCTCTCTCTGTATACCACAATAAGTACTGAAAAGGCAAATATATAATTTTAAGGTGATCATAGCTTAAAAAGTACAAGACATTTTAGAAATCATGTAGATCAACCTTTTCGTGTTTCTATTTTACAAGCAATATAAAGATTAAAAAAAGGCCAAAGACTCATATTTAGTTAGAAGTTCAGCAGTGAAGGAAGTCTAGGCATTCTGGTCCCCAGTCCAGGGTGCTGTCAAGGACACTGCTCACCTCTGAAAGGTTAAGTGCCCTGCACACACCTATCAGAGACACAGTTGTGATGTTGCCAAGGACGGGCCCAGGACATCATCCACATCTTGGTACAGACTCTCTCCCCACAGAGAGCACCCAAGAGTTTGTCACACTAATTACATGAACACAAATAGCAGATTCTGCCTGGCTGGCCCGGAGAATGGTGCTCGCTGTGTGTCTGCTTGCTGTAAGGGGGAGCTGGGCTTGACCAATATAAAGCATATTTTTCCAAGTATCTTTGTTCATAGAAAGTGTATAATGTGGGTCTTGTATATAATCCTATATTTTTGACTTGTTTAGATATTGCTGGTTCTGAAAAATGGTTCTGTCTTTATTTGTAAGTAAACATGACATATGATACCCCCAAAACACATTTTCTTTCCCAGACCCTTTTCATTTTATTATTGACTTTTAAGGTGAGAGGGGGGTGTCCTTTGGCTGTAGGTAAAATTTAAGGACAGTAGAAAGAGTTCAGTTCTGGTTTTGTTGTGAAGTTAGAGCTCCCTCCAGTGATCTCTCTGGCTGACTGAACTTAAAAAAGCCCTTTCCAACTATTCTTCGATGCATACAAATAAATCTAAGCTTTGGCCTTTACAATGCAGATTTGTTTTCCCTTCTAAAAATTAAACTCAGCCAGTAAATACATGCCTATTGATTTCTCTTAAAATCTTGTTAAATATCCATCGCCATTTATCCTCCAGCAGAGACTATTTAGAGGGTAGAATCAATAAAATAAGACGTGGTCAAGGAACTTTGATTTGGGCAGAGACGGTGTCCATGTATGTATCATTACATAGAAATTTTTCTGACTGCAGGTGAGAGATAACTTTCACAGTGATTAGCAAACAAAGAAACTGGTTGGAGTAAGTGCCTACCACTGGAATTGTTACTTATATTTCAGAGGCTTTTTAAATGAACTGAAATAACTTTAGATCTATCACAGCCACCTCTAACATTCCTCCTATAAACCACCTTCAATTTACTGGCTTCTACAAGCCAAGCATGACACTGCCATATCAGCGATGCCACATAACTTGATCAACCACAGGTAGTACCTAAAGGGATACATGAATTATTCATGAGACGAACCAAGGGCCATGTAGATATTAAATCACTTTGACTGTGAGAAAACCAGTTATGATTTTTGTGATTTATTTAGTTACTTACTTATTTATTTAATTCCTCTGAATACCACATTAGGTACTCCTTTGCTCATTATCACAGAATCCCAGCCAAGGTAATTGGTGAGATGCTCTCTCAACCACACAGTCGTTTGTTTCCTCTCTTCCCTCCTCTCGTTCCTCCTCCTCTTATCCTTCCTATTTTACATTTCTCTTCCTTTCCCTTCCCCCTCCCCTAAAAGGTTTCAATAAGGCTTAGCTTTAGAGCTGGTAACTGCATTAAAGATAATCTGATACAATCCCCTTTTGATTTTATGGAAAAGAAATTGAAGAAGGTTGAGAAGCTTGGCCAGTCGCACGGGTTTCCTCTTCCTTCCTCCTTTCTTTGCGGCAAGGCCTAAAGCTCCCATTAGGTTCAGCGAAAACCCTGGGTGTTTCTGATACAGCTGGCCTGGCTCACCCTAGTCCATGTCTACAATTCAGGTTAACAGCCAAGGATATGCACGCAACAATGAAACTAGAGATGGCAGAAACAGTTTCTGTATAAAGAGATTTTAGAAAATTAAGAATCTGGGGAAATTACATGAGCATGCAGTATTTCACAACTATGGAATCTGGTGTTTTAGGTTTTCTTCTCCTGAAAAATGCCTTGCTTTTGCCCCTTTAAACAAACCTAAACAAGAAAACTTGATTTGGCACCGCTTTTCTTAACAATGATGGTAACGACGTTGTATTTTATTTCTCTTTATATATTATACCTTACAAAATATTCTGACCTAGTGTTTCACTACACGTAACTGGAACATGATCTCCTTGAACTCATGGACTAGTACTACATGGGGCAGAATGTAAGGAAGCAACAGAGACCTCAGGGCAACCCTTTACATTTCATGCCACCATTAGCTCAGGGTTATTGCATGGCCAAGTTCTATATCCATCACAATGTTTATGCACTTTAAAGGAGATATCAAATTTAGCACCTGGGGGAAATAAAGTTATCAAGGTGTAGACAGTAAAGCAAATTGCTGCAGACTCTACAGTAAGCATAGGTGTTAGGTCACCACTGCCCACTGCCTGCAAGTCCAGCAGGAGGAATAAATCTAAGGGTAGCCCCTGCTGTTTAACCTGAGCTGCAAAGTTTCCTTTATAGGAGTCTGCCTATGTGGGCCAAGATGTTAGGTGAGGGAAGGTTTCAGGAACATCCAGGCATCTTGCTCACCTGGACAGTTTGCCCAGATGTAAGCTATTTTTGTGAGAAAGTAACTGAAACTTACAGAGAGAAGAAAGTTCACTCTGCAGAGAAATAAAGCAATGCCAGTTACCCATACATTGCAAAGAATTTCCCTAAGCAATAGAATGGCTTCTATAACAAAGGCAAACCAAACCTCTTACCGCGATATGGTGGATCTCAGATTCTAGAAAGCATGCACATCACTTGAAAAGCCTGTTAAAGTGCAGATTCCAAGACAGCATCCTCCAACCCTCTTTCAGTAGCTAAAGTTATCTTTCTGTTAACCAGGAATTTGAGGTGATTCTAATGGGTGCTATGCTTTGAGAAACAATATGTCAACAACATCAGTAAAATATGTATTCAGTTCAGGAGGACTGATGACCACTGTGTTATTTTCATGACTTTCTTTGCCACAGGAAGAGAATGGAAGCAGCTTCACTCCTGCTTCAGCCCTAGAGAAGGTCTTCAGTTTTCTGAGTAACCATCAGCGACATCATCTTTTAAGATATGCTTTGCAGAATACACAAGGTTAGAGGGAAGATTTTTTTAAACAACTGTATATAACACGGAGGTAAAGTATTATTTTGCTAAGGACCAAAATGTTAAGGAAGTTTTCCAGCAACACTTAACAATGTACAGAGACATACTTCAACTCAGAATTACCATGTCTCCTGATTGATGATGACTCCCACATATGCATTCCTTAGAAATCAGAACAAAATGAGTGAGGGGGAAAAAAAAAGGACTACAATATCTTTTCTCCTTTACTTGATTATTGAAAATGACTGAAGTCAACTCCTCTCATATGGCAATCCTACTGTATGAACTCCTCGATGAAGATGTACAAAAGTTACAAACGGCATCAAAAAAAAAAAAAGAAAAGAAAAGTAAACAGCCCTGCAAAACTGAACTTAGTCCATCAGTGTGAGAAAGCAATACTGCTCCATTTGCCCCAATTTTTCTAAGGGGTTTAACTTGAAAATTGAGTCCATGTTCTTCATCAAGATAAGCCAAAATAATAAGAGCAGGCTTCCTACCTAAGTAAAGATGAGAGGGTCTTGGACTGGGACGAAGAAATGCCAAGTGTGTGTTAAACCAAAGCTCTGAGTCATCTTAATACCTCAATCCCCTCTTCCATAAAATGCGGATTAATAATGCTTTCCTCCCCTCGAGGGCTGTTTAAAAGGGATAACTAACACAGTAAATGGTTGTAAATTATTTTGTAGGCCTGCTGTGTTGCTGGCAAATAGGAAAATTTCAATTTAAAAGCTGGGATCTTTAGAAGCTCCCAAATATTACAAAGCAAGTGACATTTCATGGCTAATTTAAAACATCAGGGGTTCACACAAGTTGCTTATGATGATGTTTTCAAATTCCCATGTTATTTGATGATTTATACAGCTTCAACTTTTACAGTTGAATCCAGCCATTCCTGTCTGGCCATGATTGTCTTTCATCAGTACTACCAACTCACATAATATTTGGGGGATTAAGCACTATTTTTTATATGGAGCTGGAAAGAGTAAATTGAGAGATGACAAGAAAGTTTTGGTTGCAAGTCCCATGTGTTATTTATTTAGATCAGGAAAAGGGCTGTTATATACAGGTTTAGGAAGACTTTTTAAAGCACTGATAAAATCTTTGTGTGTCAAATGGAATGGCACTGAAAATATTTTAATACCCTAAAGCTCTTATGAGCTGAACTAAACTTTCTTTTTTTTTTTTTTTTGAACTAAACTTTCTTAAGAGTCCAATTTTCCTTCTGGGTTTTTGGCCTTCAAAAGACAAAAACCAAACCAAGAAAATAAAATGACAGAAAGACAAAATAAAACAAAACAAACTGATTGCACCAAATCTTCAAATCACAATATTAAGGTAAACAATATTGTACACTTAAAAGGAACCAGAAGAAATCAGAAGCTGCATGGAGATGGTATAAAAGATATTCAGGTTTTGCCAAAAGTAATTTATACTAAAAGCTGGCTAGGGTATTAGATAGAAATACAAATTCCCAGACTCGACTCTATTCCTCCTGCACGAGAATCTTGAGGAAAAATAGCCCTGGAAATCTGAGTTTTCAGCAGGTTTCTAAGATTCTTGCTACAGAAGTTATTTTGGTGGACCAGCACCATCAGCATAACCTACAACTTGTTAGAAATGCAGAATACCAGCCTCTGTTCCAGACCTGCTGAATCAAGAACTGTAATTTAACAAGCTCCCCAAGGTATCTGCATATACCTAGAAGTGTGAGAAGCACTGCCCCAGATGATCCCTACATTCTGACAAGCTCGGAAACAAGTGGAACAGAATGAGTCCGGTGATTTAGGTTTGAGTCAACGCCTGGCTCAGCCACTAAGCTCTGAGCTTCCCCCTGCAAAGGCCTAGGAGTAAAAGACAGATTAAACATGAGTTTGGCACCAATGAACAAATCATCATTTTAACTATGACGAGCCATCAAAGAAGTTCTTCTTTCAAGAAAAGAGAGAAGAGGTGCACCTGGGTGGCTACATCCATTAAGCAAATGCCTTCAGCTCTGGTCATGATCCCAAAGTCCTGCGATCAAGCCCTGTATCATGCTCCCTGCTCAGTGAGGGCCTGCTTCTCCTTCTCCCACTCCCCCACTTGTATTCCTGCTTTCGCTATGTTTCTCTCTGTTGAATAAATAAATAAAATCCTTAAAAGGAAAAGAAAAGAAAAGAAAGAAAAGAGAAGAAAAGAAGGAAGGAAGGAAGGAAGGAAGGAAGGAAGGAAGGAAGGAAGGAAAGAAGGAAGAAAGGGAAAAAAGAAAAGAAAGAAAAGGGAGAGGAAAGACTGGCTAGACAAGAATTGTTACTGAATGGTTGTTGAGGACCTTCCATGGGGTAGGTAGGTGCTAGGCAAAGAGAAAACTGCCAGCCTGAATAGAACTAATTGTGCACGTGTGCACACACACCTGTAAACCTGGTGTAACCTGAATGAGGTCAGTGCATTGAACCAATGACAATGTCCTGGTTGTAAGAGTATGCTAGTTATGCCAGGTGTTGCCATTGGGAGAAATTGAGTACAAGGTATACAGGATCAGTCTGTTATTTCCTACAAGTGCAAGTGAGTCTACAGCTTCATCAGAAAGTTAGGGGAAAGCAAAACTCCAGGTCCAACAAGGATCCTCATTTTGTGTTTGAGAAATATAAGACTCGGGAAGTGTAAGTAACTTTTCCAAATGTCCTTACTAATAAAATAGGTGATTTTTGAAAACAGTAGTCTATAATGGATGGCATATCAAAGAAGAAATCTGCAGGCTGGACTGCATCTCTGTGTCTTCTATATTATGCTTTGGAGTATAAATGTCATTGCTTGTATCCTATTCATTAATGCAAGCACTATTGAATCTAGCTACTATATTAATTCAGCATAAATCAAAGCAGGCAGAAAAAGCAAAAAAATCTATTATAAAAACTATTAGATCTATTCTCAGGGAACGGGAAACAAAGTGGCTTTGGTTATTGTTTTAAGATTTCATTTGTTTACTTGAGAGTGAGTGAGAGAGAGCATGACTGGGAGGAGGGGCAGAGGGACAGGGAGAAGCACACTCCCCACTGAGCAGAAACCCTGACTGCAGGACTAGATCCCAGGGACCTGGAATCATGACCCAAGCTGAGGGCAGATGCTTAATTGACTGAGCCACCCAGGTGCCCAAGGGAATCAAGTGTTTTAAAAGAAAAAAATACCTCATTTTTAAATTTCAACGTCTTTCTTTCTTTTTCACCTTAAGGTGGAAATATTCTGCTTCTTAAGAGGAACAAGCAAAAAAAAAAAAAAAAAAAAAAAAAAGAGGAACAAGCACTATATACCTACTCCAAATTGTAAATCAAAGTCAACAGAAAATCTTTTCATCTTGGGAGCACTACTTCTTTGTTATTTTTTAAAAGTATTTCCAGTGAAATTTGTTTACTTTAAAGAAAGAGAGAGAACAGCAGGAATGAAAACAGGAAGGAAGGATAAAAGGAAAGAAGGACAAGAAGAAAGAAAGAAGAAAAAAGGCTCATAAAAAAAAGTGAACCAATAGTAAGAACTAAACAATATACTGGACTCTTTTTTTTTTCTTTAAATGAGCACAGAACAAAAATAAGAAATTCATAAAGTAAACAACCAGTCAATAGAGTGTCCCCCCTCATCATGAGGATACACATTCTTTTTTTTTTTTTTTTAAAGATCTTATTTATTTGACAGAGAGAGATCACATGTAGGCAGAGAGAAAGGAGGAAGCAGGTTTCCTGATGAGCAGAGAGCCTGATGTGGGCCTCAATCTCAGGACCCTGTGATCATGACCTGAGCAGAAGGCAGAGGCTTTAACCCACTGAGCCACCCAGGCGCCTGGATACACATTCTTTACCTATCAAATTGAAAAACATATAGTTAAAAATTGCAAGTTCTGCTAAAGATGTGGCAGGATAAAGCTATCCTGTACTTACTAGCGGAAATGGAATTGGCACAGTCTTTCTAGAATACCCTAGGTAGTATGCCTCCAAAAGTGGAAAGACTTCTATACGAGGACATTTACCATGTCATCAAATAGTCAAAAATTAGAAAAAATATTAATTGTCTAACAATTATTAAGTTATGAAACATCATAATGGAATGAAAAGTCATTTAAATTTTGAATAATAGTTATTAACCCGGAAAGTGATGATTATGTTAGATATAAATATTTTTAAATTACTAAGGATGGTGATTTCTGGAAGGTGAATTATTTTCTTTAAACAATGGATTTTCTAGATTTCTCTCAATAAACACACTTTATTTTAAAGATTAAGAATGGATGGCTCTGAAGTCTACACTGGAAAAGAAAGGGGATCTTTCTGGGGAGATGCATGCCTTTCTCTGTGGTTTCCACTTTCCCCACTAAGTAAGGTAACTATGGGCACAAAAGGAAAATAAAGAAGGTCAAGAAAAGTTCAAAGATTGGAAAAAGGCCATCCCAGCCAGGGTTTCTCGAAGACAATGAGATAAATGGCCAGTAAAGAAACCAGGACTGTCAGTCACACCAGCTCTGCCTGCCCGGCCCCTTTGTGATCACCTTTGTTAAGAGTAAAAAGACGAGCTATTTCCCATTCATCAGTGGACTCATCCATTTCCATGCTTTTCTGTGTTTTCTTTTCCCTAAGTTTCTTGTTAAAAGTTTGTATGTAAAAGTTCCATCTTGTTTTGCCTTGTTTTCCTCATCTTGGTTAGGTGAGTTACAGCTGTGGGAGGCCAGCAGGCCAGTGGCCATCCCTGCTTGGGACCAGGAAGGGGCACTTCGAGATGAGGAGTACTGAAGAGGTTAGTTAGCCAGCTGCAACTGCAGATGTTCCTCCCTTCTCCTTTTGGACTTGGCTTCTAGTGTACACCCAAAATAAGCTAGACTCTGGCAATAATTTAAAATGTCATAATACTACCGAAATAAGGGTGTCTTTAAATATGACATCAAAGGAGTTCTTGAACAAAAAATGGATATGTAAGCATCAAAAGTCTGTTTACTTCTTACATTTTTATAAGGCAAATGTTTAGAGCCTGTGTGTATGTACATGAATGTATGTGTGTGGGGTATCAGCATGTGCTCAATGGTGAGATTTCTTCCCTCCAGATAAGCATAAGACAGAGAGGACTCCAGCTTTTTTTTTTTTTCTTTTTTAAAGATTGTATTTATTTGACAGAGAGAAACACAGCCAGAGAGGGAACACAAGCAGGGGGAGTGAGAGAGGGAGAAGCAGGCTTCCCGCCGAGCAGACAGCCCGACGTGGGGCTCGATCCCGGCACTCCGTAATCATGACCTGAGCCGAAGGCAGTCGCTCAACCAACTGAGCCACCCAGGCGCCCCAAGACAGAGAGGACTCCAGCTTTAATAAAAAGTTGAACCTTGGGGCGCCTGGGTGGCTCAGTCGTTAAGCGTCTGCGTTCGGCCCGGGTCATGATCCCGGAGTCCTGGGATCAAGCCCCGCATTGGGCTCCCTGCTCAGCTGGAGGCCTGCTTCTCCCTCTCTCACTCCCCTTGCTTGTGTTCCCTCTCTAACTGTGTTTCTCCCCTCTGTCAAATAAATAAATAAAATATTTTTTTTTTTAAAAGTTGAGCCTCTGCTCGAACATAAAAATTCCTTCCAACCCATGATAACAATCAGGGCCTGTGCCTTCCTCCCCCATGTCAAAAGGCCATATCGGATGTTGTTCTTGCTCTGAGTCCTTCAGGGAATTGGCACACATATGAATTTCCATATACTATAGTGAACACAGGAAATAATGAACAGCTGTTGAATAAAACCCCAAAACACAATACTTTAGGTAGTAAAGAATATGGGGTGCGTAAGATAAAAACTAGGGAGGGAAAGCATCTCATAGTCATAATTGTTCTTATTTCTGTATAAAGAAATTTTATAGGTGTTCCACTTTGATTTCTGATGAAAAAAATCAAGATGTAAATAGAGCCACGTCATGCAACAGTAGCCAAATTTTGTCTGAGAGCATTCAATATTTTTGAAAAGTCAGGCCACAGAGGTGAAATTCAAATTATTTACTGGATGAAACAAGTTAACAGGGAATAAGTGGGGCTTCGTAAATTAACAAAATAACATTGGACTTCTGAAAGTTTCTTCTTCCAGCTTGCCTTTGCTTTTTGTTTTTCATAGATCTTCTCTCTTTACACTAAAAAATATCCATCATCATAGAAAGTTTACATAGACTTGATATACAAGTGGCTTTGCTTTGCTGAGTGCCAACAGCTGCATGTTTCTATACGTATATAGTCTTAGAGTTTATGTGAAAGAGCATGCTTGCATGCATCTATTACTTCAGTAAAAAGCCTCTACATTTTATTGTTAAGACAAGCTGACTGTTACTTCTTTGAAAAGGATTTCTTCAGCATTAAAATATAGTTTCTTTGTTCCTTGATTTAGCAACACAACCACCCATCGAGTCCTTAAGTCCCCCTTCAAAACCAATGTTTCCCTAAGGGTGAATGTTGATCTTGGGTGACCAAAGAATGTGTTGGACAAACTGGAACACTATTGATAGGAAATGGAACCACTCAACGGACAGGCAAACCTGGATGCCTGGTCACTCTAGTCCTATCCCAAACTCAATAGGGGTTTTTGGGTGCATTTATCATATTGCAATCACTCTAGAACAGAATAACATACAATTTATTTTTCCTACAATTTTAAAAAACATTTTTAAATGCCCAAAATACAGAAAGGAAAAATGACAGTAATGTAAATGATTATAAGGTGGTAGCAGGAAAACTATCCATTCCTACCCATTCTCTCTGGGTTTGCTCCCCTCTGGCTCAGAGACCCTTTCTGCCTGTTCTTTCTGTCATGCTCCCACCAGGCTGCAGGCTACACACAGTAGAGCATTAAGCAAGCTACAACACTAGCAAAGACCTTAGGAGGTGATTATTTCAAATAAAAATGGGATGCAAAATCTGTCACAGAGCCACTGTGGAGAACATGATTCCCCTAGAAAGAATGAAAATTTGTCTTCACATCTGTTTGCAGTTTCAGTGCTGGAGAAACCAAATCTCAGAATACTTGATCGTTCTTCCCTTCTTTTCCCTTGGTATCTGCTCCAGCTACTTATATACACTCCTGAATGTCTTGAAGTACTGGCGTTCCCATTCCTCTATTAGTCTTCCCATTTGCCACTCTTAGAAGAGTCAACCTCTAAAACATGCTGATACACATCTACATTCTTCAAATGTACAAAGTAAAAAGGAACTTGGTTCATTTTCTGGCTTTTTAAATCTTGATATCTGATTTTCCCATGGATATTCAATATATTTCCAGAGACATTAATCTGGGTCATTTTCAGAAAGATAAGTTAATCCTGAGAAAAGAAGCCACCACCTATTCTGAACTTGCCATATTTCTGCTAATGGAGGGGGAAAATAAATAAGTTTCTACTTCCAGAGTGAATGGAAGGAATAAGATGAGAAAGGTAATTAGAATCACATTCTACACATGGCGCTCTGTCTATCTGTCACCAAGTAGCTCTTAAAAGGATATTGCTCTAAGCCAAAGCATTATTTTTTTAATTTAAAATTTCATCTAGGTATAACATGCAGAAGTTCGCTGCTCGATGGATTTTCACAAACTGAACATACCTGCATAGTCAAATCACAGATAAGAAATAGGACAGTAATAGGACCCCCAAGCTATCTCCATGACCCTATTTAATCAGGACACTTCCCTCCCCACAGATATCAATTATTAACTTCCATCACCATTGATTAGTACTTCCTACTTCAGGACTTCATTATATTATACGAAAATTCTTTTTGCATCTGGGTGTTTTTAGTTAATATCAGATTTTTGAGATTTATCCATGTTGTTTCATTAAGTAGTAGTCATTCATTCTCACTGATGATTGGTATTTCTTTCTATGATTATTTCACAATTTATTTATCTATTCTACTGTAGATAGACATTTAGGTTGTTTTCAATTTGGGGTATGATCAAGAATCATGCTACAAATCTTCCTGAATAAGTCTTTTGGTGTCTATATATTGGGTGTAAGAACAGAATTGCCAGTCAAATGGTATTTACATTCTACCAAGCAATTTTTCAAAGGATTTGCATTACGTTAGTACATAAGAGTTCCCTCCCATTGCTCTACATTCTCTCAAAATTAGTGCCAACTGTGTTTTAAATTTCAACCATTCTGGTGGGTGTGTAGTACTATCTTATTTTGTTTTTAATTTGAATTTCATTGATTACTAATGAGATTGAAGTATCTTTTCATTTGTTTATAACAATTTGAGTATTTGTGAAATGTTAGTTCAAAATTTTTTTCCATTTTTCTACTTGGTTGTCTTTCATTTTTTTATTTATTTGTAAGAATTCTTTGTATATTCTAAGTCATATACATAATATGGTTTGTGCTCTGTGATTTGAGATACTATTAATGTTATAAAATAGTATTTAAAATTTTCCTCTAGAAGTCTTACTGCTTTTATTTTACATTTAACTGGAATCTGATGGTATCCATTATGTGAGATAGAAAGTAAATATTCATTTCTTTCAAATCGATATTCAATTTTTTCAATTTATCAATTTCTAGAAAAACTCATGCTTTTCTCTCTACATTCAGTGTCACCTCCGTCATAAAATAAATAACTACATGTATGAAGCTCTATCTTTAATATATGGATATAAGGCTCTCTCATTTTTATATTTATGTATCCCAAGGTTTTAATGTTTTTATAAGTTAATACAAAATATCTTCTCATTCTCTTGTAGGTTTTGTTTCGTTTCGTTACTCACAGTTTTATTCTTCTTAAGAAGTGTGTTGCTTGCTCTCAAACATTTAGAAATATTCTAATTATTTTGTAATTGTTTCTCAGCTTTAATTCTAATAAGATCAAAGAAAATAGTCTGATTTTTATTAGTTTAAAATGTATTAATGTATTGAAACTTTAATAGCCCAGCATTAATCTGACACCAATTTAGTTATAAAGTTCTTTTTTTGTGTCTACATGTTATAATTTTTCCTAAAACTTGATTTTCAACATTTCTGTTTCAATATTTCCTTTTGTTTAAGGTATATTTCTTTGAAATAGCTAATAGATGTGTTTCATTTTTTATCTAGTCTAACATTTTTCTTTTAATGGGAATATTTATATTGTTTACATTTAATGCAATAACTTCTATACCTAGGTTTAAATCTATCATCTTGCTCTTTATTTCTAGTTTTCCCCACATATTCTATCTTCCTTCTTTCTTCTTGACGCAACAGGTAACAGGTTAGGGTTAGGGTTAGGGTTAGAACTCCTTAATTTATTAGAATTGAATATAAATTAGAATTTTACCACTTCCCAGATAATGGTACGTCCCTAGAACACATTAATGTTGTTTTCCTATCTCCTACCTTTTGTGTTATTACTGTATAAATTTTAATTCTAGATATGGTTAAATACCTTGAAACATTATTTGTATTATTATTTTCACTTAGGTTTACTCACACAGCACCTTTTCCATTTTTCTTTTATGTTTCGCTACTTTTGTCTGCTATTGTTTTTCTTCTGCCTAAAGAGATTTCTTTCACATTTTATTTTAATTCAGGTCTGCTGGCAACAAGTTCCCTTAGTTTTTGCTTGTATAAAAATACTTTTATCTGTCTTTTAAAGGATATTTTTACTTAGTTCATAAATCTAAAATGGCAGGTATTTTTTTTCTCCATACTTTAAAGATTGCATTTCATTTTCTTTTTAATTCTATTGTTTTTATTAAAAACTCAGTTCTGTTTAGCATTTTAGTGCTTATCTTCTTGGCTTCTAAGCTACTTGCTCTGTGCAGCTTAGGACTCAGCAAACGTCCCAAAGAAAAAACTGTTGTAGACTGTGGGCTTTCTTCTTTGCATTTCCTTCTGTCTATAACCTTGGGCTCTCAAATCTTAGGTGTTTTGGCACTTTAAAGCTCCAGATTTTGTCTCCTTAGTCTCATAAGATTGTTTTAAACTCTATTGGCTTCTCAGCCTCCTCAGCTGACCTATCCTTGGCTTCTGAGTCTCTCACTGTGTGCTTCTTAAGAGTCAATAAATGCTCTCCAGCAGAAAGCAATGTGTAGAATGTTTGCCCAAGTCAATAGGCCGTTCTTTTTTCCAAGATATCAGACTGTCAGGACCTCACTGTTTGATGGGCCCTCTGATATCCTTAAACATACACACACACACACACACACACACACACACACATATACGTATATATACAGCTGAATTTTAAATACATATATTTAAAATCCAATAGATATAAATAAATATTATATATTATATATAAGCATTATAAATATATATATATGTAATATATCTATATATTTAAAATTTAAAATTCTGTTATTCTGGTTGTTCTCACCAGAAGCACTGGTCTATGACAAGCCATTCCACAGATCTGGAAGCAGAAGTCAAAATGTTCTTTTTTGAAATTTTCCTATTTCATAATGATATTTTCAAGAAGATTATGGTAGATTTTAGTATTAACAATCATTAGCTTCCCCTTCTAGCAGTAGCATAATATCTCCCTATATTCACTGGCATCAGCTTGGTCCTCTGACTTTAACTAGAACTTTGAAGAGGAAGTTTTGGATTACCAAGCCAGTTTTCCTCCTGCTTGAGGCCAACAGTGATCCAGATAGAGGCTGTTTTTGTTTTTTTGTTTGCTTGTTCATTTGTTTTTGTTTGTTTGTTTTTATATTTAATTAATTAATTAATTTATTTGAGAGAGAGAGCCCGCACACAAGCAGGGCTAAGGGATGAAGGAGAGGGAGAGAGAATCCCAAGCCAACTACATGCTGAAGATAGCCCAAAGCAAGACTCCATATCAGGACCCTTGAGATCATGACCTAAGTTGAAACCAAGACGCTTAACTGACTGCACCACCCAGCAGCCCCCAGATACACACCGTTCTATTAGCATGGATGGCCACAGATGACTGTACATGGACACAAAGTATTTATTATTATTAGGGTCTAAAGTTGGGGGTTGATTTTATTGTAGTGTAACCTAGCCTATCCTGACAGATACATGAGTACACAAAGGAAATTGGTGCATATAATTCATAGGTCTCCTTCACGATGTATCACTAGAGTAAGAACCCTTTGGACCAAAGACTGCCTTAATAGAAGAAAGTTGATCACTAAGAGCCAAGCATTTCTATACCCAGAAGGGTCTTTTGTTAAGATTTCCAAAGGCAAAGAAGATGGAATAGATCCCAGTGTGTTTTTGACTTTGAACTTGTCCTAAAATATCCCATTATTAGAATTCAAACCATCATGTAAATTCAGTCATCAAAGAACTAGGTTCTTTCAGAAAGTCATTCAAAAGATTTCTAAGCTTTCTTTCACAACCAGTGGTAATGAAAACCTTTTCCCTGACCCATTTATTCCATACAGTTGCTAGAAGGCTTATATGAGGAAAATACTTTGAAGTATGAGAAAGCTTCATACAAAGGCAAGGTAGTAAAAACTATATATACATACATATTCTTTTATTTACAATAAGATTGACTCCAATCAAATCATTCATTTTCTTTTTTTTAAATTTTTTAAAGATTTATTAATTTATTTTAAGGGGGAAGGGCAAAGGGAGAGGGAAAGAATCTTAAGCAGGCTCCCATGACCCCCCAAGATCACAATCTGAGGAGAAACCAAGAGTTGTATGCTCAACTGACTGAGCCACCCAGGTGCCCCCAGACTGACTTTTCTATTATTATTTTTGTGAGTAAGCTCTATGCCCAGTGTAGGGCTTGAACTCATGACCCCAAGATTAACAGCTACATGCTCTACTGACTGAGTCCACCATATGCCCCAAGCAGACTGACTTTTAATAGGTCTTATTATGCATTTTACTTTTCCACAGAAAAAATACCCACTTATTGCTTACACCTAGAGGGTAGCATTCTCATCACACTCCCTTGACAAACTACTGTAATGGAAAAATATTATACGGGAGTCTAGTGGGAAAATGTGAGGAAGTTTCTATGAGACTAGTAAATAAGATAGGTAATATTTCCCTGAAGTCAATAAGGGACTTAATTTTTTTCATTTTTATTTTTAATGTTTGTTAATTTTCCCTATTATAAATGAAAATGCATTTGTCAAAAGTATGGAAATTAGAGTGCAATGTAAAGGGAAAATTTGGGTATTCATGTTCCCTCTGTGTTATGAACCTTTGCTAATATTTTAGTTATTTCTGGTTAGTATTTTTTCATTTTTTTCACATACATTATATATGTTCATAGTTACATCTATGTTCATGATTTAAATGCAGTTTGATATCCTGCTTTTCACTTCACTGTCTATCATGATCATCTCCCCATACAAGTAAATTTATTTAAAGCCAGTATTTATTAATTTTCCTTAATTAAATTTCCTTAATTTTCCTTAATTTCCTTATTTGAGAGACAGAGAGAGGGAGAGAAAGAGAGAGAGAGAGAGAGAGAGAGAGAGAGAGAGAGAGAGAGAGAATCCCACGCAGGCTCCATGCTCATCACCCTGAGATCATGACCTGAGCTGAAACCAACAGTCAGCTACTCAACTGACTGAGCTACCCAGGCGCCCCTCATGCAATTTTTGTAATATCATAATATGTAATGCAAAGGTGGAGCTCATATATTGAGTCTGGATACCCTATAATAAGCCCTAAAACATAAAGATATGATCACTGTCCTCTACAAAATTACAATCTATACAGTTCATCTAGAGGACTCAGAAACTAATTCAACAAAGATTGCTTTAGGGAATCAACTTCCATTTACTTATTGCACTATCCCCTGTCATCTTCCTAAACTAGAAGTAGGCCTAGAGGGATACTTAGGTGGCTCAATCGGTTAAGCATCTGCCTTCAGCTCTGGTCACAATCCCAGGGTCCTGGGATCAAATCCCACATCAGCTCCTTGCTCACTAGGGAGCCTGCTTCTCCCTCTGCCTGCTGCTCTCCTTGCTTGTGCTCACACTCTCACTCTCTCGCTCTGACAAATAAACAAATAAAATCTTAAGAAAAAAGAAGTAGGCCTAGAATATGATTGGATAACACAGAATGTTTTTAAGTTATATGTATGTATGTATGTAGGCTCCACACCCGCATGGAGCCCAACACACACAACCCTGAGATCAACACTTGAGCTGAGATCAATAGCTAGACACTTAACTGACTGAACCACCCAGGAGCCCCTAGTTATACTTCTTTATTGACACAAGCTTCTTCCTTATGTATTTTTTCAGCATTTGGAGAAAGAATATATTGAGGAAAGATAAAGAACTCAATGTAAGAAATAAGTTAAAGGTGCATGTAAATGTTTTCTAAAACTGACAAGAATACCATATATATTTCAGTAGTGAGGTATCCACATAAAATAAGAAGCTACTGCTGGGCCCCTGCTGGATTCACACTGAAGCCCTATGTGTTTGTTTTCAATCAGTGGTTTACACTCTTCTTTGAACTCATGAATCAGTTGTTTACTCTGCCTGCTCTTCACCTGGTCCAGATCTGACTGCAAAGAGGATCTGAATATAAGTGATGCTATGCATGATTCAGCCTAATTTGATGAATGGAGTACTTGATGCTGAAGTGGCTCAGAAGGGATCACTTTGGATTAGAAGGGAATAGCTACAGGGCATTGCCACCTGCAAATTTGTTCATGGCTTTGCCTGAGTTTACAGCTGAGCTTTGGGCTGAAAAGCTCTTAAACATGATTTATCAACAGCTTCAGAAGTCTCCATGGGGTCTACACTAATTCAACCAGGACTTTCTGCTACTGCAAAGAATTTAAGCACCACTGTTCAAGGGCATCCATGACCTTCACAGATCAATTTAACAGGTCATTTCAAAGTTAGAAAACAAAAAAGCATTTTCAAAGCCACTCAATAAAGTATTTTTAATTTAATCTACATTCTCATTCACATTGTACCACACCATACAGGTTAGAATTTGCTTCCTTCCTACTTTGATAGGATTTCTGTCACAGTTTTATTGTAATGAGAAGATACCCTCTCAGAGTTATAAAATCTACCCATCATATCAGAACATCATTTGGGGGGCAAAATCTGGGTTCCAGGTCATAGAGCAGAGGACCACAACTAAGATGCTGTCAGCTATGTGATCAAACAATTTTAAAAAATATTTTATTTATTTATTTGACAGAGAGAAACAGAGATAGAGAGGGAATACAAGCAGGGAGAGTAAGAGAGCGAGAAGCAGGCTTCCCGCTGAGCAGGGAGCCCAATGTGAGACTCGATCCAGGGTCTCCGGAATCACGACCTGAGCCGAAGGCAGTAGCTTAACCAACTGAGCCGTGATCAAACAAATTTTTAGATTTTTAACTTTGTGACTTCCATTAATTGTCAAGGAGAGAAAACTACTCTCTTGGGTAAACAGAGGACAAAGCTATTTGGTTAACAAGTTTGAATTCTGTTTGGATTCACTTATTAAATGTTCAAATATTACTTTAATTAATACATTTTAGAAAATGAAATAACCAGGGCTCCTAGGTGGTGCAGTTGGTTAAACATCCTATTCTTGGTTTCTGCTCTCAGTATTGTGAGACAGCCCTGCATAGGGTTCTGTGCTTCACAGGAGTCTGCTTGTCCCTCTCCCCTCCTCCTTCTGCTTTCTCTAAAACAATAAATAAATAAAATATTTTTTAAAAAGTAGATCTTCTTAACATTATCACCATTATGATTTTAAAAGTTAGTGGTAAAATACTCTTTTCTACGACAAACAACTCCTGGGTAAAACACTCCCAACAGTCTAGCCATTGGTGTATGACTATCCCCTCATTCCATTAATTGCTATCTAGGTCTGCATATATTAATTCATCAGAGATTCTCTTCTCCCTCTTTCTCTCCCAGGGAAACTTCTTATAATCTTAGATTCACTTAACAGGTCTTCCAAGAAAATGTTGCCAATAATCCTAGTCAAAGTTCTTCAGGTGTTTTTATGTATTACCTTTACTCATTCCACATACTTCTATTAAAGCTCTCAATATTCATCATGTTGTATTTACTGAACACATAGCATTTTCTTTTACTACCCCCTCTCTCCATCTTCACCCTCATTACCACCCTGCATCCTTCTCATGCGTAAGCTCTAATATGGAACTAGGGCAATATCGACACAAAAAGGGAGGCAATGAGCTGTGGTGTAGAACTCTTGAAGACATAATAAAGGAACAGAATCTAAAAGACCCAGTGAGGGCATGTCTTCTTCTCTAAGAGTGGATGAATTCCTTTTTAGGAAGCAATTTCTGAGGTTTTGACCTCAAAAGTAAGCCACAAGATGTTAACCTAAAGGGAATTATTTTGAGAATTGCTTTGCCTTAGCTCTGTTTCCCAACTGTCCATCTCTATGCCTTTAGAGAATAGGGAGTAAAACATGCCTATGAGGAGTGAAGATAGCTGCATATTTGGTACAGAATCCCCAGGCTGGAGCAAAAAGTATCTACTTCAAGAGATTATTCTCTGTCTTTTCTATTATTCTCTGTCTTTTCTATACTATTCTACAGTTATAAGCAACTGTATGGTTAAGGAAGATAAAGGATTCATTCCGAGTGGTAGACCACTAAAATATGATATATTCAGCAGAATAAAAAAAATAAGATCAATGTCACATTTTTGCTGTGTCCCCTGCTCCCCGCATAGGACCTCATGACTTCCATTTAGCGTTCAATATACGATTATTAAATTAATTTTTTAAATCTCCTTCAGTTTTTTCTGGTGATACAAATACATCTGTAAAAATTAAATTCCCATTTTAAAATAATATCTCAGCTTCTTAACTTCTCCACTAATTTAGAGAAAACATGAATTTAGTAAGAAAGGAAAAAGAAGCACACACTACTGACTGTGTAGTTGAATCCTGTTCTACTTCTGACCCAAGTGGAACTTGCTTAAGCCTCTACCTTAAAGCAGCAGCCTTTGTTACTCCCTTGCTAAGAAGGAATACTGGCATAGATGTTTGCAAAGGTCCAAGCCAGTAATTTTAGGTACCACTGGATCTCCAAGGAAGAGATGGCAGATATTCTTCCTGTGCCTGATAAGAAAAAAGATGGGAGCTAAAATGCAGCTTCATTTCCTCAGCCCTTGAGTTCCATGATGCCTGGGTTGAAAACTGCTCATCATCTTGCTTACAGAGCTTTTGACCTTGCCCTGCTTTGTCTGCAGGGAGAAGCCATGAGACTTCTGTGTGAGGTTATAGTGCACTGGCACTGAAATTGGACAGACTGTGACTTTAGACAGGGCTTTCAATTTCTCATACTCTTATTTATTTGAAAAGGGTAACAGTAATATCTGCCAGACAGTGTTACTGTGAGGACTGTACTGTGCTATAATGGAATGGTTTCAAGGGCCCACTGTAACCCTTGGCACACAGTAAGAACTCATCAAAATTATTAGAATCATTACTGGATCTATTAGATTCCAAGGTAACAAACTAGCACAAACTGGATGGCTTAAAATAATAGAAACTTATTGTCTCACAGATCTGGAGTCTGGAAAACTGAAATTAATTTGTTGACAGGGATACACTTTCTCTGAAACCTGAGAGAGAATCCTTCTTGCCTCTTCTAACTTTCAGGGTTTGCTAGGAATCCTTGGGATTCCTTGGCTTATAGGCACTCACTCCAATCTCTGCTTCTATTGTTACTTATCCATTCTCTTCTTGTGTGTTTCTATCTCTGTAGCCATTTTCCTCTTCTTATAAGGACACCAGTTGTACTGACTTAGGGTACACAATAATGACCTCATCTTTACAACAGTACCTTTGCAAAGGGCTACTTCCAAATAAGGCCCCATTTATGGATACCAGGAGTTAGGATTTCAAAATATCTTTTTTGGCGGGGGACACAATTCAGCCCTTACCAAAGGCACTAGACCTAAGAACTGTCACCTATTGAAATGAATACAGTGTGGTTCAAGGACCATCCCCCTATAAAAATTTTCTGAAGAAAGCTGATTAAATGCACTCACACAACCCCATGGTTAAGTAAGAAGTATGAGTACAAACACAAGGATAATTTGTTCAGAGTCTCTGTTGACTACAAATGGGACAATAAAGAGGGTCCATGTTTTCATTTGAAACTAGACTCTTCTCAGTCTACTGTAGAAAGGTCCCTTCTCTATCCACCTTGATGTCTTGGATTAGCTGTTTTCTAAGTCACAAAAAACATACCTGGATTAGAGAAAACCTTACTAATTTATCTTTTCCTCTCCAGAATCTCCCTCATTCAATATAATCTTCTCATTGCACACAGACAGACCTCAAAACAAGTTGTTCTTCTCCAAAAGATTAGCGGCTCATTGCCCCTTTTCTTGCTTGGCACGCAAGGCCTGTTTACTGGCCAGCACTGGGGCTCACTCTCAGAATCCTTCTTGGGTCCTGTCAATTCGGTCTCTGCTTTGCCAACTGGGCTGGACTTTTTCTTACTTTCAGGCCCACTCCCTCTTGTGTTTTTATACACGTATTCATATGATTTCTCTGTGCCAAACAACCATCCATCAGCCTAAATGCTTTCATCCTTCAAGGTTCATATCCACTTCCACTTCACTGGAGAAGAAATCACTACAAATGCAAATTCTTTTCCCTTCCTCTGTATTCCTGCAGTTCTTACATCTATTCCACTGACTTAGCACCTGTTCATTTGTGGCCCGATAATGGCAAATACTTTCAAGATGCATGCTTTATTTCCAAAATTATAAATGAAGTTCTCAAAGAGAGTAAAAATGTGTGTGTTTTGTTTTTGTTTTTGTTTTTGATTTTACCTTGTACAATGTTTTATATACGTTAGATGCTTAATGATTCCTGGTTTCTTGGCACAGTATGTACTCTGAGAATTAGGGCCTTAGGGAAGGGACACCGAAATTGGAATCACCTAGAAGGAATGTTCACTGGCCCAAACTTCCACAACAGAGCCAAGCAAGCTAAGTCTGAACTTGGGTTTTGATTCGACACACATTAAGTGCACTACAAACTCCTTCAAGTCTTAGTAAAATCTGAGCCACAGTGGTCATTTCTAGAGAAAATTAATTTGCTCTAGAAAAAGAGAAAAGTGTGTCCAAATTGTTCCCTGTGCCTCAATTTGGGGTTCTGGCCATGAAGTCAATTTAAGGGCTGAGGTAAAAGAAGACAGCTCTAACTGAAGAATCTCTCAGTCACTCCCATGAGCAGTCCACAGATCTGATGACTCTGCTCAGTATCTGAGGTTTTCCTCCAGTAAAAATGCACCTGGAATGATTGACTAATTTGGGGACTTTTTCCAGTGCTCTCCATGTGGTGTATTTTAATCAGCAGTACAATTTAGCAGCTGCATTAATTAATTAGCACATTAATCAGGAGAGCATTTTAGCAGCTAATCCCTAGCAAACTAGCGGTTTGTGATAAAATTTTAGCAGCAGGAGAACAGCCAACACACCAAGTTATTTTTCAATGTTATCATCACTGTGGGCCTAGCAAGGGTTGAAATTATGCAGCCAAATTGAAACCTTTCCTAAAATATACCTATGCAGGGCACATTTGAGAAATTGTATGCTTCACAGAGAAAGGTTTAACAATTACTACTTTTCTCTACAAAGCAAGCAGTTCTGAAGAAAACTGTCAGGCTCTCCAGGAAACAAACTCTCCAATGTTCTTAAAATAGTTCTTGTGTAACTTCAGAAGAACTCAAGGATCCTCTTCCAGCAGCAAGATTATTTATGCAATAATGAGAAGTTTCAAGATATTATTTTGATTTTTTATGTGAGAGCGATTAAAGGAAATACTTGCCTTGCAATGAAACTGTTCCAAGTCTAATATTTAGCTCTTTAAACCCTTTACAATGACCCTTATACTTGGGAAGGGCACAGAAAACACATTTCTTCCAATACAACGTTTAGAGATAAATGTATGTAGCACCACAGCCAAATGTAATATACTTTTGATGAAATATAAATTGGAAGATTTCACATGGAAACATCACTCCTTTTTTGCTTCGTTATATCCAAAAATGCAGTGACATGTACTTTTACTGAATCCATGCATCTTGAATTCCACATGTTCCAAAAATTAAAATTTGACCAAAAAGTCTTACAGGCCGATATGAAAACTTCCATTCATTTATGCAACCTGGGGATATTGAATTCTTATATACTGCAACCTATTAGCCTGAACTGTTAGGCAGTTCTTTATCTTCATAGCATTTCCCGGGAGAAACCAGCTTTCTTTCATGTCTTCACATCACTTTCGCACCCTCAGAATGAAGAGGGTCAGGATAACCAAGGGAGGATGTGCTGGCTAAGCATTTCCTTACATTTCAAACTCTCGTTATATTGATTTTTTTCCCCTGGTTCATGGAAATTGAACTCTATTTAAATCATATAATACAACTTGGAAGAATTTTAATTTCCACTCTGCCTTTTGTCTCGATTTATAAATCGCATTTCTGTCACTCAATCTTCTATGCTCTCTTTTTAAAAATTTCCACTCCTCACAACATATTTATCAGCAGTTCCACCCCAAGCCCAAAGAAATTCCAAAATCTTCTGGGGAAAGACAAAGGAGAATGTGATATTTCTCTGCCAAAAAAAATTATAAATTACAACATTTAGTAAAGATGTGAATGAGCTATTTTCTTACAAATGCCTTATAAATAAAAGGCCTACTGGTTAAGGGCTACCCATACAATTCTAGCTACAGTCCTTTGGAGACAATGTCATGTCTTGTAAATTCTTGTACGCGTAGGTTGAAATTTATGCATATGTTTGTCACAGCTAAAATCATTGTAATTATGTTGTTAGTGTATTACTTGGCTTCATTTGTGAGCACAGTATTTGTTACCAATAAATGCCTTATGGATGAAAAGCCTCTTTTAACTATGAGTCACTCTCTATTGGTGTAATCCTTCTTTCTCTATGAACTTTTATAATTAACATAAAGTTTGCCTGGGCTCACATTCTTTCTCACTGACTGAATTTCCTATTCCCTTCTGCATTCCTAGTCACCTTGGATGTGAGCGCACGCGCATGCGCGCACACACACACACACACACACACACACACACACACCTTATGTAAACACACAAGAAACATATAGACACAAATACCAGTCTTTCTCGGTTCTATACATTCAAGGGGACCCTGGTAGCATGTTTATTAGTGCTGCTCTTTATGAAAGCACTGAGTGTTGCAATACTCACTTGTTCTCTCCCTGATGGCAGATTTTTTACTAAAATCTCGATTAAGCCTAAACTAGCCCTCCCCCACTGACTGGATCAGTGTACCTCTAAGAAAGGTGATTAAATTAATTCATTTATTTGATAAAAATTTATTGAAAACCTAGTATATAGGTTTTTGCTCTTTAGTTCCTCATAATTTGTTATCAGGTCTAAAGCAATACATCTAACCTGTCTATCTGAATTTGGTAAACTCCCTCCAATAGTGAACTATCAATGTACACACTGTTGCTAGAGTGATCTTCATAAAGCATAATCTGATTATATTACTCCCCTACATCAAATCACTAAAAGGTTTTTAATCACATGTAGGATAAAAGTTAACCCCTGTAGGATGGCCTACCACATCCTCCAGATCTGGTCCTTGTTTACCTATGTCATACCATCTTGTGATGGTTTATTTTATGCGTCAACCTTACTAGTCTTAGGGATGTCATAATTTTGTAAGTAAATGCTATTTACAAATGCTGATAAAAACATATCTGGAAAAAAACAAAAACAAAAACAAACAAACAAAAAAAACCCCAAAACATATCTGGATGTGTCTGTGAGGGTGTCTCAAGAGGAGATCAGCATTTGAACCAGTAGATGAAGACAGCCCTCACTGATGTAGGTAGGTCTCATCCAATCTGTTGAGAGCCTGAAGAGAATAAAAAGGTGGTGGAAGGGTGAATTTGCTCTCTTTGCTTAAGCTGAGACATACATCTACCTGTGGGTACAGCACTTCTGGTTCTCAGGCTTTTGGACTCAGACCAGGTTTTCCACCATGGAGCCATGAGTTCTCAGGACTTTGGACTCAGACTGAATGACACCACTGACTTTCCTGGTTCTCCAACTTCCAGACAGTAAATTATGGGGCTTTTAGATCTCCAAAACCATGTGATCCAATGCCTCTAATAAATCTCCTCTTATATCTATCTATCTATCTATCTATCTATCCATCCATCCATCTTACTGCTTCTGTTTCTCAGGAGAACCTTGTCTAATAGACACCTCTAGTCACCTCCCTACATAAATCCCCCTTCCAGTTTATTCCATATGTTGCTTCCCAACAGACTATGCTCTCCTCCTTCTGTGACTTGGTAGATGCTTTTCCCTAAATATGGAATGCTTCTTCTCTCCTTCCCTGTGTGACACATATTCATTTATATAGTTACTCAACAGTTTCATATGTTACTCACTCTTCATCAAGATAAGTGTACTTTTAATCCTCTTCACCTATTTCTCCCATCCCCCCACCCACCTCCTCTCTCATAACCATCTGTTCTCTTTAGTTAACAGTCTGTTTCCTAGTTTGTCTCTCTCTTTTTTCTTTGTTCATTTGTTTTGTTTCTTAAATCCCAAATATGAGTGAAATCATATGGTATTTGTCATATAGTATTTGGCTTACTTTGCTTACCATTATACTCCCTAACGCCATCCATATTGTTGCAATTGGCAAAATTCCATTCTTTTTCTTTAGCTGAATAATATCACATGTTTATTTTTTAAGGCTCACATCTGATATCAGCTATTCCTCAACACATTCTGTCCTGAAGTAGACATGTGTTAATTGCCATCTATGTGACAAACTTGTATTACTTGCTTCCTTGCACAAAAAGAATTCTATCTCTCTTCGTAGAAGTTATTACCTTTAACTTTAATGATTTTCCTGCCATTTTTACCCACTAAACTGTGAGCCCCTTGATGTCAGGGACTGTCTCTCATTCCTTTTTCCCTAAGACATTACAAAAAGCCAAGTGTATTAATTCCTAATGATGTTGGTTGAATAAGAATAATTTGTGATAAGGGGCGCCTGGATGGTTCAGTTGGTTGAGCGACTGCCTTCGGCTCAGGTCATGATCCCGGGTTGACCCGGGATCAAGTCCCACATTGGGCTCCCTGCTCGGCGTGAGGCCTGCTTCTCCTCTCTCACTCCCCCTGCTTGTGTTCCATCTCTGGCTGTATTTCTCTCTGTCAAATAAATAAAATCTTAAAAAAAATTAAAAAAAAAAGAATAATTTGTGATGAGAAGTAGAGAGTGGTACCAACTTGGAGCACAGGCTGATGTTAAAGCTTTCAGATCCCAGGCTGGAATACATGGTGCTAGAAAGAGAGGTACTTTAAAACATGACTTACAAACCTCAAAATGATACTGGGGACTTTTACAAAACTTGGACTTTTGAAAAATCTCATGAAGGCCATGACTAGAAATAGCAGTAGAGTAAGATCCTCAGGCTACTATGAATTTGCTCTCTACCTTCAAGACAGGTGAACCTACTTTTGATCTCATTAAGGGATAGGACACCTTCACTGTGGCTAAGCAATGGCAATCTGGGAACAATGAAATCTGCATCACTTCAGTGGTCAAATCTCTCAGAATAAGTCTTTGAAATGATAGCAACAAATTCTCATCTCAGAGAAGGACAGTCCTGTAACATGGATAAAACACCCATGACTCCTATTTTAGATAAAGAAATTGAAGTTCAGAATCATTTAATAACTTGCCCAAATTGCACTGCTAATAAGTAGTAGACATAGGGGTCATACTTAATTTCTGAAACTAAATCCACTCTGCTCTTTGGTTTACTAACCATGTACCATCCTATTAAAAGTCAGAAAAGTAACCAGGCATTTGGACTAATAAAATTCATAACTGCTATGGGATATGTATAAGCTTCCATCTAAGGGGGCAAGAGGTAGTGGGGATGTGGGGTATAATGAATGAATACCCTTTTGACATTGAATCATCATTATTATTTTTATGTATTAAGAAAGAGAAACCATTTGGGGAATGAATTTCCAATTATTCATTATAAGGAATAACTATTTCTCTTCAGCCAGAAGTAAAGTGTCAACCAGTCTGCTGCTCTTATGTCTTCCAAAGTTAATCTTTTCTAAAAATGTAAAGTTGCTGGTTAGGTCAGGAGGAGAAACAATGGAGACTTTCCAAATACATTGATTAGCTAATAAAAATAATAAAGTTACAGCCAACAATAAATGGTGGTATTACATCGCTTCCTATTATACTTTCACTAAATACACTATAGAGAAAATATCACATAAGAAAAGAGCACAAGGAGGAGCAAGATGGTGGAGGAGTAGGAGCCCTAGGTATCATCAGGTCCCAGGAGTTCAGCTACATAGTTATCGAACCAGTTGGAACACCTACAAACTCAATGGGATATCGAAGAGAAGAAGAGCGGCATCCTAGGAACAGAAAAGCAGCCACTTTCTGGAAGGCAGGACATGTGGAGAAGTGAATCAGAGGCGACATTTGGGAAGACAGATGGCGGGAAGAGGTGTGGCTCCCGGCCAGCAGTAGAGCATTGAAGCACAAAATTGGAACCTTTAGAAATCTGCTCCACTGAGGGATGTCGCCCCACTGGCTAAGCACAGGGTGGAACCCTAGTTGGTACAGTATGGTCTCAGGGCCTATGGGGTCACAGAAGGACCCGGGGTGCCTCAGTATGGCAGAGCTCCAGGTATCAGAGCGGGAAAACCAGCTGCAGAGACGGAGCCGAAGAGTGGGCTCTCAGCGTGGGCTTACCTTAAACCATGATTCGAGGCAGTGTCCGGCCACTGTTCTTCGAGCAGGGACTCCACAAGTGGCAGATCCGGGGAGACCCCCTCCTTCCTCTACTGGGAGAAGCAGCGCGGGACTGTACTGCAGGAATCTTTGGAGACTGCAAACAGAGCTGAGTGGCAGAAACAGAAACGCTCAGTCACAGGCTGGGTGAGCACAACTGCAGCTGGAGAGCGGGAGACTGGCATGATTGACTGCTTTTCTTTGATGGTTCACTGAGGAGTGCGGCCCTAACTCTCTGCAACTCTGGGCCTAAGACTGGGAGGTCCCCATCCTCATTCCCACCCCCCAAAGCTGTGTGGAAAGCTATCAGGGAACAAAAACTCCCAAAAGTGAACCTGAGCAGATTGCTTAGCCTGGCCCCTGGCAAGGGTGGTGCAATTCTGCCTCAAGCAAAGACATTTGAGAATCAACACAAAAGGCACCTGCCCCAGAGATCAGCAAGAACATCCAGCCAAGACCAAGTTCACTAATAATGAGAACTGTGGAACTCCAGAACTAGGGGAATGCACCACATAGAATTCAGGGCTTTTCCACATGATTCTTTAGTCTTTCAGGGTTAAGTTTTTAAAATCCTTTTTCTTATTTTATTTTTTAGTTTTCTTTTCCTATTTTAATCTTTTAGAACTATTTTATCAATAGGTTTTTTAAAAAAACTTTTTAAATTTTCATTGTTATACTCATATCATATCCCTTCATTGTATTTAAGCTTATTTTTTTGTATACACATAGGATTCTCTTTCTTTAAAATTTTAGGATACAGTTTCTTCTAATAGAACAAAATATACCCTAAATCTAGTGCATGGCTTTGTTCTAGTCTCCGGGCTCATCACATTCTTTCCTCTTTTATTTTTTTTTTTCTTTTTTCAACCAACTTCTTGTAAATCCTTTTTTTAGAACCTTTTTTTAATTTTCATCTTTACATTCATATTCCATCCCTTCATCGTGTATACTCTTGTTTTTGTACATACATAAGTTTCTCTTTCTTTAAAATTTTGGGAGGCAGTTTCTTCTAATAGACCAAAATACACCCAAAATCAAGTGTGTGGCTCTGTTTTACTCACCAGTCTAATCATATATATATAGAGAGACAGATAGATATAGATATAGATAGATATAACTACAGATTTCTTTTTTTCCTTTCTTTTCCCCCTGGTTTTGGGTCTCTCCTGATTTGGTTACTGTATATTTTTGTGGGGCCGTCACTACCCTTTTAGAATTTTGTTCTCTCATTCATCTATTCCTGCCTGGAGAAAATGAAAAGATAGAAAAACTCACCTCAAAAAAAAAAAGTAGACAGTACCGATGGCTAGGGACCTAATCAATAGGGACATAAGTAATACATCAGAACTAGAGTTAAGAAAGACGATTATCAAGGTGTTACCTGGGCTTGAAAAAAAGCATGGAAGATACTAGAGAATTCCTTTCTGGAGAAATAAAAGAACTAAAATCTAATCAAGTGGAAATCAAAAAAGCTATTAATAAGGTGTTCTTACTGTTAAGATAAATGAGGCAGAAAAGAGAATTAGTGACATAGAAGACCAAATAATGGAAAATAAAGAAGCTGAGAAAAAGAGAGACAAATCAACTACTGGACCACTAGGGGAGATTACAAGAGGTAAGTGATACCATATGATGAAACAATATTAGAATAATTGCGGGGCGCCTGGGTGGCTAAGTTGGTTAGGCGACTGCCTTCGGCTCAGGTCATGATCCCGGAAACCCAGGATCGAGTCCCACATCGGGCTCCCTGTTCGGAGGGAAGCCTGCTTCTCCCTCTCTCACTCCCCCTGCTTGTGTTCCCTCTCTGGCTGTGTTTCTCTCTGTCAAATAAATAAAATCTTTAAAAAAAAGAAGAATTGGGATCCCAGAAGAAGAGAGAGGAGCAGAAGGTATATTGCAGCAAATTATAGCAGAGAATTTCCCTAATGTGGTGAAGGGAACAAGCATCAAAATCCAGGAGTCACAGAGAAGCCCCCTCAAAATCAATAAAAATAGGTGCACACCGCATCATCTAATAGTAAAAGTTATAAGTCTCAGTGACAAAGATAAAATCCTGAAAGCAGTTCAGGAGAAGAGATCTGAAACATACAATGGCAGAAATATTAGATTGGCAGCAGACCGATCCACAGAGACCTGGCAGGCCAGAAAGGACTGGCATGATATATTCAGAATACTAAATGAGAAAAATATGAAGCCAAGAATACTATATACATCTAGGCTATCATTGGAAATACAAGGAGAGATAAAAAGCTTCCAGAACAAACAGAAACTAAAAGAATTTGGAAACACCAAACCAGTCCTAGAAGAAATATTGAAAGGGGTCCTTTAAGCAAAGAGAGAGGCTAAAAGTAACAGACCAGAAAGGAACAGAGACAATATACAGTAACAGTCACCTTACAGACAATACAATGGCATTAAATTCATATCTTTCAATAGTTATCCTGAATGTAAATGGGTTAAATGGCTCAATCAAAAGACACAGGGTATCACAATGAATAAAAAAACAAGACCCATCAATATGCTCTCTGCCAGAAACTCATTGAGACCCAAAGACACCTCCAGATTTAAAGTGAGGGGGCAGAAAACAATTTACCATGGTAATGGACATCAAAAGAAAGCTGCAGTGGCAATCATTACATCAGATAAACTAGATGTTAAGCCAAAGACGATAATAAGAAATGAGGAACAACACTATATCATACTTAAAGGGTCTTTCCAACAAGATGATCTAACAATTTTAATTATCTATGCTTCTAACATGGGATCAGACAATTATATAAATCAATTAATAACTAAATCAAAGAAACACATTGGCAATAATACAATAATAGTAGGGGAATTTAACACCCCCTTCAATGAAAGGGACAGATCATCTAAGCAAAAGATAAAAACTTTAAATGACATACTGGACCAGATGGACATCACAGATATATTCAGAACATTCCATCCCAAAGTAACATAATACGCATTCCTCTTCAGTGCACATGGAACATTCTCCATAATAGATCATATCCTGGGTCACAAATAAGGTCTCAACTGGTACAAAAAGACTGGGATCATTCCCTGCATATTTTCAGACCACAATGCTTTGAAACTAGAACTCAACTGTAAGAGGAAAGTTGCAAAGAACTCAAATACATGGAGGCTAATGACTATCCTACTAAAGAATGAATGGGTCAACCATAAAATTAAAGAAGAATTTAAAATATTCATGGACACAAATTAAAATGAAAATACAACTGCTTAAAATCTTTGGGACATAGCAAAGGCAGTCCCAAGAGGAAAGTATATAGCAATACAAGCATTTCTCAAGAAACAAGAAAGGTCTCAAGTACACAACCTAACACTACACCTAAAGGAGCTGGAGAAAGAATAGCAAAGAAAGCCTAAAACCAGCAGGAGAAGAGAAATAATAAAGATCAGAGCAGAAATCAATGAAAGAGAAACCAAAAGAACCGTAGAACAAATCAATGAAACTAGGAACTGGTTCTTTAGAAGAATTAACAAGATTGATAAACACCTCGCCAGGCTTACCAAAAAGAAAAGAGAAAGGACCCAAATTAATCAAATCATGAATGAAAGAGAAGAGATCACAACCAACACCAAAGAAATACAAAGAAGTATAAAATATATTATGCACAACTATACACCAGCAAATTTGACAATCTGGAAAAAATGGATGCATTCCTAGAGACATAGAAACTACCAAAACTGAACCAAGAAGGAATAGAAAACCTGAACAGACCCATAATCAGTAAGGAGATTGAAGCAGTCATCAAAAATCTCCCAACAGGGGTGCCTGGGTGGCTCAGTTGGCTAAGTAACTGCCATCGGCTCAGGTCATGATCCTGGAGACCCAGGATTGAGCCCCGCATCGGGCTTCCTGCTTGGCAGGAAGCCTGCTTCTCCCTCTATCATTCCCCCTGTTTGTGTTCCCTCTCTGGCTGTGTTTCTCTCTGTCAAATAAATAAATAAAATCTTAAAAAAAAAAATCTCCCAACAAACAAGTCCGGGCCAGACGGCTTCCCAGGAGAATTCTGCCAAAAATTCAAAGAAGAATTAACACCTATTCTCCTGAAACTGTTCCAAAAAATAAGAATGGAAGGAAAACTTTCAGACTCATTTTATGAGGCCAGCATTACCTTGATCCCAAAACCAGACAAAGACCCCATCAAAAAGGAGAATTACAGACAAATATCCTTGATGAACATGGATGCAAAAATTCTCACCAAAATACTAGCCAATAGTATCCACAGTACATTAAAAGGATTACTCACCATAAACAAGTGGAATTTATTTCTGGACTTCAAAGTTTGTTCAACATCCACAAATAAATCAATGTGATACAGTACATTAATAAAAGAAAGAACAAGAACCATATGATACTCTCAATAGACACTGAAAAAGCATTTGACAAAGTACAGCATCCTTTCTTGATCAAAACTCTTCACACTGTAGGGATAGAGGGTACAATATCATAAAAGCCATCTATGAAAAACCCACAATGAATATCACTCTCAATGGAGAAAAACTGAGAGCTTTTCCCCTAAGGTAAGGAACACAGCAGGGCTGTCCACTATCACCACTGCTATCAATATAATCCTAGAAGTCCTAGCCTAAGCAATCAGACAACAAAAAAAAAAAAATAAAAGGCATTCAAATCAGCAAAGAAGTCAAATTCTCACTTTTTGCATGATAGTTTATGTGGAAAACCCAAAACGCAGGGAGAGGTCTAGTAACTCAGAAGGAAAGAGAACAAGCTCTAGGAGGTGCTACAAAATGACAAAGACCACAAACAAAAATGAAATTCTGTCAACATAGTAAGAAATGTTAGAAGTTAGGTAGAATTGGTGGGAAAGAGGAAGCCACCTTGAGCAATTACATTTACCAGCAGCTTTGAAGAGATAGACCATCTCCCAACAAAGGAGAAATGTGCAACCTAGCTTTATTGCTTTTATGTCAGTGCTAAAAGAGCCCTGAGAAGCTGACACAGTTCAAATGTTCTCTGGAGGACCCGAAATTACTTGCAAACTTAGTTGACTGACTTTTGAGGAGAAATTAAATAATTTCTTTTGAGATACAAGTATTGTTGGGGTTAGAGATTTATAAATTGGAGCAGTTATTTGGGGCAGCAACATCCAATTAAGAAATCCCTCTTCCACATCCGGCCCACATTCTGAAGAGCCTAGTGTATACAGAATGGTAATGGAGGCAGGGTGAAAATAACCATTGACAGGACGACTTGTCTTTAGTCGAATTTCCAAACCATAGCCTGAAATAGTGGTTTGGGGAAGGGTTTGGGGAGTGAGAGGAGAATGACAGTTCTGTCAGTTGTCACCGATACATGTGGTGGACCCTCCCCAACGTCTGATCTTCATGACCAGTCACTGTGCCTCAGAGTGGAAGTGAGAGGGATATCTCAGTAGCTCATTTGGTTCAATGTCCAACTCTTGGTTTCTGCTTGAGATTCTCTCTCTCCCTCTACTCCTTGCCCCCTTCTCTAAAATAAATTTAAAAATCTTTTTTAAAAAAGTGAAAGTGAGAATGTCCCCAACTCCCATTGTAGAAGAAGAACTCCCATAAGTGACAGCATCTCTCTCCCCTGATAGAAGACAGAGGTAACATGCAGCTCTTGGTTATCATGGAATCAATAAACATTTCCTGTGCTTTCCTCTTATAAGGACTGCCTGGCAGTTATCCTAATGAATCTAAATTTGATAGTGACAGTATTCTAAAGGGTTTTGGTACTCTCTTATAGGCATAAACTTGTAAGATTTCTAATCAACCATCTGTCACTAAAAAGCAAGATTAGCATGAAATCTTCAGCAAGAATTGTATAGGCAAATCACAGTGAAATAGTTGAGCAGTCAATCTACTTGGGAAACACTTTTCCTACCAAGCAAATTTATAAGTCAATCAACTTTATTAAATTGAGGATAAACGGCAAATAAGAAGGCATTGACTTTAGCAGGTTCACTCAGTTGTAGAGTACACTTATTATCATCAACTATCACTCCTTAGTAACCGGAGGCAGGGCAAGTATCACTATAAATTAGCTTCAAAGTCCTTAGGAGATTTCAGTGGGACAGAGGAAGGAGACTGTAATTTAAAGAACTGAAAGGATGAAGCACTAAGGCAAACCTTGCCAGCAATTTCACTGCTAAGACAAAAGTACAAAGAACCATGAAGGAGAAAGACAGGAGGAGATTTGCTAAAGGCAGAGAAGAAAATTTGGATAAAGCAAACCATTAGCAGGTAAATAAAAGATGGGTTTGAGATGTGTAATTAGTAACAATCATAAGTTTCAATTAATAACATAGCAATTAACCTCAAAATAATGTAGTTTTCTTGATTACAACAAAAATTTCTCTTCTACACAAAGGGGTTCAAAATACTTTATTAATGCTGTTGCCCTTTCTTTTTCTTTCTCTCTCTCTCCCTTCCTTCCTTCCTTCCTTCTTTTGCTCTTTTGTAAGCACTATCCCATTATTCCAACTACCAGTTGCATTTGACATTCCATTTTCTTGACCCACATTAAAATTAGGCAAGTATGAAATTAAAACTCCAAACATTTGCAAAAGCTATTTCAAATTCAGAGATTTATATCCCTTGCAAAATGGAATTTTGACTTTGATGCAGGTCTGGGACGCATTAGATCCCTAAGCACACTTCTATACAGATATGGAACAGTTAGGGTACTGTGCGAGGTGGGTAATTTTTTTTTAAGTATCTGAAAGTCCTTTGTGACTAACTTTTCCAGGTTATTTATGTGTGGTGCTTTTGACAAATTCTAAATAGGTTCTTTCCAAGTAAGGCAGAATGGTTTCTATTTTCTTGGTAGCATTTACCTTATATAATGACATACAGGTGTTGAGAAAAAGATACTGTCCATACTCAGAATCTAATATAAGACATGCCACTGAAGGTCATAAAATGCCCTCTAAACCCAATGACAACATGAAAGGCATAGAAAAAGGCAGTCAATATACAGGTGCAGGCTATATCCAGCTTACTCGAAAATCCGTGATGGAGGAAATGTTTCATTATCACTTAGAATATAAAATGCCACCTTGATTAATATTTAGTGAAAATAAATGCCTTGAAAGACCTTCCATAAAGAGCAAAAATTTAGAAAGAGCTTGCAGTTTAGCAATAAACATGTTTCACTTAATACAAATGAGGGCAGGTCCCTATATAATACGAAGAGCTTTTAATTAAGCTGAGAAGAAAACTCACACGTGATAAATCAAAGAACCCTTGTTCATATTCACACATCCACAAACACATACACATCAATTTAAGTCAGAAAAAGTGTTTGCTCAAATCCTGTAGAGCACTTTTAAAAAAGTGAGAATTTCAGGCAGGCATACCTGGACTAAATCCCAGCTGACATTCATGGGCAGCATAGCCGCTACATCAAGTTACTTAACCTTCCTGAGCCTTGGCTTGCTCAATGTAAATATGGGAGAATATTAGTACCTCCTGCAAAGGATGGCTGTGAAATTGAGCTGGGAAAATGGAGAGTGCCTGATATACAGAAAACGGTCAATAAATATTAGTAAGTCTTCTTTAGGAGTCTGTCTTTAGGGCAATAAATGTAAGAGTAAATTCAGGAGCTCCAGATACTTTCTGTCCTCACTTCCCTCTTAATTCCTTTAAGAAGTCAATCTATAAGCAACTGTGAGGTAAAATTCATCTCTACTGACACTCTTCATTACCACTGTCACCATCTCATACATTCTCTTCTCCTGTTCAGACAGATGGTGGCCTATCATTGATCAAAATACGCTCAGGAAAGATGAAATTTCAATTGCACTCTAAACTTTTTCCAAAATTTGCCCTTCTAGTTTGTCTTCCTAACACTCATTTTCTCCACTAGATCCTCCCTCTTGATCCACCACCAATCATATCCAGGAACTCTCCATATATAAATCAACCAAAATCATTGCCTCCATTCTGCAGCCCACTAGTTTTTACTATCTCTTCCTCCACCAATCTCTTGTAGAATGTCTCACATCAATACTCTTCTCCTGTAATGAATTCGAGTCCCAGTCATCCAGGCACATCCTATAGGCTCATGATTAGCTTCTCTGTACCAGTTTCTGCTAAACGGATTTTCACCATCACGTTGTTCTTTTTCTTCTGACAACCACAAGAGTGCATCTCATCAACCAATCGCTCTTCCCGTGCCTTTGAAGATACCATCCAAACAGAATATCGTTGAGACTTTTATTTATATTCAGCCCATCCTGCTACTTCTCACAGCAAAATTTTCCAGCCCCTGGCACACTCTCTTCTTGGTCTCAGCAATTACATTTGCTTCAGTTGTTGTTTTATTCTTGGCACCTTGTTAAGCATTTCCATCTCCATGAGCTGGGTTTTCCCTGGGTGGTGTTTCTGCTCCATTTACTCAGGGAGGGTGAGGTAAGGGCCTCTGATCTATTTGTCATCATCAGGAGACTTTCCTGAGGCTACAGGAGTTACTGCCCAGACTGATACCCTTTATATTTTCAAATGAACTATAATGCTGCCTGGATTTTCTTGTCATTTTTATCAACTTTCAATGATACTGTGAGAGTTATCAAAAAACTCTGTGTGTATAATCCTACTCTGAATTATCAAAGTTGTTGAAAATGTTTATCAGATGTGGTATTACCTGCAACTGAGTAGGAGCTAACTGGGCCTTGGTTTACAATGTTTCTAAATCTGTAACATCACAGAACTCTTTCATGGGGGGAAAAATGGCAATGCAGGTCCACAGGTAAATACTGCAATTCTTCAGTTCTGTTAGTAAAAGCTGCCTGATTTCTTCTCCACACAGACATAGCTGAGTAACCTAGGAGTTGGTCTCCTTTAATAAGTATCCTTATTAAAAGAAAAAAAAAAAGCAATTGAAGTCCAACTAGAGATGTGGTGTTTTGGTCTACTCCACAAATTACAAACAGTACTGGTCTTCTTGTAAATTCACTGAATGATGTCTTCAGAATCGTCTATCTAGATGACATTACCCACAAATGATTTTACTGAGTTTTCTTTAGAATTAATAAATTGGGATATTTTTATTTTGGTTTGGTTTTGGTTTAGTTTTGTTTTTGTTTTCTTGTAGAGCATGTATGTCCTGAGACTCTTAATTAGATGTCATAGAGAACTATAAATATCAGTGGTTTATTTTCAGATCTCACCATTTATTCTTAAAAAGAAATGCAAAGTATAACTTTCATACCTCAATTTATTTTTTATTATGAAGAGTTTTTCATATTAAAAGGAAAATACTATTTTATTTTATTTAAAGACTTTATTTATTTATTGGTCAGAGAGAGACAGAGAGAGCACAAACAGGGGGAGCAGTCGACAGAGGGAGAAGCAGGCTCTCGGCTGGGCCTGGAGTCCAATGTGTGGATTGATCCCAGGACCCTGAGATCATGACCTGAGCAGAAGGCAGATGCTTAACTGACTGAATAAGCCAGCCATCCCAAGGAAAATCTTATTTTCTTACTGTCAATACAGTTCAGTGTAGAGGCGCTTTTGGTGGAACAAATCATGCAAAAGTCATTTTTGATAGTTATACTTTATATAATGGATGACCCATTTACACAAAACTTGAATGCTACCATCCTATATCAAGACATCTAGAAATACAGTTTAATATAAACTTAATTATTTTAAAAGTAATTTCTTCATCAAATTGGGATGAAAATAGTCATCTGCCCAGTACTATACACTGACATAGCTGTGAAACTTAAGTTAGATGTGATTTGTTAGACAAAGTATTTTGAAGTTTTTCTTTCAAATCTTAATATTTGGGTCTATCAATCAATAATAGTGTGTGATTCCATTTATATGAGGTATCTGAGGCAGTGAAACTCATAGAAACATAAAATAGAATGATAGCAGGGTCTGGGGGACGGGGAAGTGGAGAGCTGCTATTGAAGGGGTTCAGAGTTTCAGTTTTGCAAGATGAAAAAGTTCTGGGGAGCTGCTGGAAAGCACTGTGAGCATACTTAACTACTGAACTGTACAGTTGAACATGGATGAGATGCTAAATTTATGGTATGGGGGGGGTCTTTTGTTTAAGTTTTTATTTTAATTCCAGTTAGTTAACATACAATGTAAAATGGCTTCAGGTATACAATTTGGTGATTCAATACTTCAATACATCACCCAGCGCTCATTATAGCAAGTGCCCTCCTTCATCCCCATCGCCTAGATCACCCACCTCCCCTCTGGTAATATGGTATGAGCTTTTTACCACAGTTAAAAATAAACTTAGGGTTCCTGAGTGGCTCAGTTGGTTAAGCAACTGCCTTCAGCTCATGTCATGATCCCAGAGTCCTGGGATTGAGTCCCGTATTGGGATCCCTGGCCGCAAGGAGTCTGTTTCTCCTTGTGACCTTCTCCCCACTCATGCCCTCTTTCACTCAATCTCTTTCTCAAATAAATAAAATCGTCAAAAACAATAATTAAGTTTTAACAGATAAAAGGAAAATAAAATTAATAATATCCCACAACTAAAAATACATATTTTGGGACCTAAATACCTTTAATTCCACACCACAATTGTATTTAATTGTCCAACTATAATTATACTTAAAGTCATGTTATTTAAAATATGTAAGCCAGAGGGGTTCCAGGTGGCTCAGTTGTTAAATGTCTGCCTTTGGCTCGGGTCATGATCCCAGAGTCCTGAGATTCAGCCCCTCATCAGGCTCTCTGCTCAGGGGGAAGCTTACTTCTCCTTCTCTCACTCCCTCTGCTTATGTTCACTCTCTTGCTGTGTTTCTCTCTGTCAAATAAATAAACAAAATCTTTAAAAAAAAAAGATATGTAAGCTATGTGCTAAAAATAAACTGTGGAATAAGGTTAAATTCTGGTCAGTTCAAATAAGGAAATTTTGGTTTTTATTCATTGTGAGTAGATCTCTAGTTGTAATGACATGAGAGGGCGCTTTATTTGACTCTCTCTCCACAACAGGAAAGAAATTAGATGTCCTCAACAAGATAGAAAATTTAGCTTTTAAAAGAAGTATGAACCTAGTGAACAGTAAAAACACTTAGCCCTTTGTGTAATAGGCAGAAAGATGGCCCAAACAAGCATATTATTATAGACATCATCCAAGTCATCAAAAGCACTATTAAGCTATCTTTTACCTACTTATAATTAAAATAATAATACAAGGTGAGCAAAAAAAATTAATTTGCAAAATTAAAGCAATGTATTAGTAATGACTTTTGAAATACCCTATATCTACCAATTCTACTTCTATATGTTCAATATGTTCATAATAATTTTGAAATGGGTTTCTGCACTGGAGGAAAAGTACTCTCTGGTCAACTCCATCTGCACCACCCTGTCACTAGATCACTCCAGATGGCATTTTCCAATGGATCAGAAAAATTATATGACCCAGCTAAACCACAGAGCCATCTATACACTTGAAACTATACAGTTGAAAATCCATTTAAGGAAAATGAGTCCTTCCACACTTACAAGGGCAATATAGACAGCTCTGCCATTCATTATACATTTTCATGTGCTTCAAAATACTTTACAAGTGTTCTGTGTCACTCCTTATCAAAAATCCCATGAATTAAGTAATGATATTTATTTTATAATAGTAAACCAAGGTTCAGTGAGGGAAAGTGACAACGAGTAAATACCAGAGCATGAACTCAAGGACGCCCTCCTGAATAATACGGGTGCTAGCCACAGCACTCACTATACTCAGGCTTTCCTTTTTTCCTCCCCCACTTCGGTTTCTTTTTCTTCCAATCCTATTCTTTTATTGCTAAATCTCTCCCTAAAGATAACCTCATAGATGCATATATTATCCATAAACATAAAGCATTCATAATGCTTTAATTAAAAATATATAGCTTGTTTAAACACAATTACTAAAAATAAGAGATAATTCATGAAAAAACACTGTGAAAAATATCTTGATTTAGGGTCACCTGGGCGGCTGAGTATTTGAGTGTTGGATTCTTGGTTTCAGCTCAGGTCACGATCTCATGGTAGGGAGGTCATACCAATATGCCCAGGCTCTGTGCTTAGAGAGGAGTCTGCTTGAGGATTCTCTCCCTCTGCCCTTCCCCTACTCGCATGAGCATGTTCATGCTCTAAAATAAATAAATAAGGATCTTTAAAATATA
>PITA01004752.1:89945-119615 GCA_004023965.1 Spilogale gracilis
GTAATCTAGGGAGGGAAATGAAACAACAGAGATTTTGAACACAGAAACAAACTGAGGGACTTGGAGGGAGGGGGGTGGAGGGATGGGAGAGCCTGGTGGTGGGTACTGGGGACACCTAAAGCGGGGAGCACTGGGTGTGGGGAATGGGGAATGAATCTTGAAACACTGGAAAAAAAAATTTAGTAACAATAAAAAAAAATTAAAAAAAAATATATCTAGATTTACTAAATCTATAAACTGACTTTTTTCTCCTTCTGGAGTATAGCCACTTGTCAACATTAATCATGAGACAAGGCTCTGCATGAATCACTCATAAAAATGAAACAGAAAGCCCTTCACTGCCATCTACCCTTACCTTCACAGCCTACTGTGTTTCTTTATGCCGTACAGTTTCATAGTGACTGTACATGTTTTCTTATCCTTTATAACCAGAGGTAAGACAATTCCATTCCATCTGCCAAAATTTTAGGGAAACTGTACTTAGGCGCTGAAAAACTTCTGAAATGCATGAAGTCTATCCCCACAATTAAGAGTGACAAATCTGATTTCTAATGATAAGTAGCATGGGTGTTTCTACCACTTTGAAAACTAATACACAGCAATTTCACCCAATTGGCTATAAATGCCAGCTTCTATGTTGCTACTTCTCTTTATCTGATATCCCCAAGACTTGACTTGAGATTTATCCATTATCCTATGTTAAATGCTGGTAATTCAAACACATTTTCTATCTGCCAAACTAATATTCATGGTCCCCCACTGCTAAGTGGTTCTTATTAGTGACATGAGATACAGAATTACAAAAAACCATTTAGCTACCCCTTGTGATATTAGGAGCTCAATAGGAGAACAGGCATTGTTTTTCACTTTTTTCTTTCTTTTTCTTTCTTTTTTTTTTTTGTTTCTCATCAATATATATGACATAAAAGTTCAGTCTAGTTCTCATGTAAAAAGATTAATACGCATCCTCAAAGAAGGGACAGCCCAGCCTCTAGATTGTATTTGCAGAACTGTCTGATTTGTTTCTGTTCATAACGGAATATACTGTTATACAGACCAGTTTAAGATACATATATTATTCCTCTATATTTATCTATATATATGTACATAATTTAAACCCTTTCCACTTAGAAGAAACCACCCTCTTCAACACAATACACAAAAAATCTCTACATTGTTATATACGTCCTGTTTAATTTGTCATATTTAATGTGACCTTCAAGATCCATAGCTTCACATTGACATAACAATTGTCCCACCTATGAAGAATGGTAGAGTCACCCCAGATCTTGTGACTGTGTTTGTCAGGGGAGAAAGTGGGCCACATGTTGTTGAAATAGACTTTGCCAAGACAACTAAATAAATATTTCTCTCAGACTCCACTTTTCCATAATCTATTTCTTTAGTCTCACCTGTGCATCAGCAAGGACACTTAAAACATCAAAGAAACAAAGTTTGCAAGTACCCAATCTAAGCAGACCCATAATTTCCTAGAAATCTGGAATCTGAAAATGACAGCATAATAATGAGTGTGGGCTGTGAGGTGTATCTTATCGGGTTAGCATATCTATTTGTCTAATTTTTAGCAGACCTTGTCCCATATTTTCAGACAACTCTCAATTGACTTCTGACTGTTGCTGTGCTTGGGAAAACGCTTCCTTCCCACCTTCACGGCTAGCTCAAATCTCCCCCCATTTGAAGAAAAATAAAATCAGCTGTGTTAAAAATACAACCTAAGTTTCTTAGTGCCACAACTTCCCCCAAACCAATATTTTGGGGAATCCATAATGCAGTTGAGTGGGCACTGGCTTAGGGAGTTGGCCAGTGTGGTAGAAGGTACAGAATAAGTGACTAAACTTTCCAAGGCTTTTAAAATTATAAACAGTGATCAATAACCTAAAACAATGTGACAGAATGACTTTTCAACTTTCACAGATGTACTCCACAAGCTATCAAAGATGTCATTTTTCCTTTTCAAGATGCCTTTGCTTTTCATTTTAAAATGATTCATCCATTGAATAATGTTGGCATGGAGAAAGAAGGATCAATAAGAGAGCTCTGGACAGTAAAACTAAATGTTTCTGCCTAGTATTTGCAATCGCTATTAATATAAATTTATCTTCTCCACCTTATACTCAGAAATAGGTTGAATGATCAGTGAAACCAGACAGAGGACCAAAGCTAACTTCAGGAGGGACTAAAGCACAAGACAATTCATCAAACCAAGAAATGCAATCAGTTGTTTTTCAGTTAGCCAATCTCTTAGCCAAATTCAAACAAGCATGATTTGACTATCTACAAAGTGACATTCACCAAAATGACAGAAACAGGCATAGAAATATTGGAGGATAATTGGTCCAAAGAAGGCAAATTTGGGTGCTTAGAAATAGAGTACATAGTTATTAAATACCTCATTTAATCCTTACATACTACTCCTATGTATAACCTATATAACTGATTCCTAAAATATCATATAATACTTTAGATGAAATGGGAAAATACACATCTTTATTATCTAATTAACATTTCTGCTTTCCAGCAATTTATTTAAAATTTTTCATTAAAAACATGACCATAAAACAATAGTTGGTTCTTAGCATTTTTTACATAGATCATTTTGAGAATCTGAATGAGAAAATTATGGGTCTTCTTTCCTAGAAAAATGTGCCTATAGAATGCATATATATACCCAAACTTATTGACACAATTTCAGGGGACATCACTGACATAATTTCACAATTCATGGCCCCTTAAGCATCCTGATCCTCACGTTAAAACCAGTATCTGAACCTAAATTCCCCAAAACTGCAGCCTCATTCTTTCTCTGAGTCCTTACACTATAAACTAAGACTTGATGCCTAATTTTTAGTTTTCCCCAATTAATTTATTGGACTAAGTCCTTTTCAACCACAAAATAATCTGTTCAGAGAAATGTGCCTTTTAGACTCCAGCTGGCACACAGAAGAAGCTCAAGAATCACACGGGGCTTGATAGAAAGGAAAATCCAAGTAAACAAAAGACATGATTACATGAGATCCTATGTGTTGCCCTTGGAAAGTGGAACATTTCCACTTACAAAATGCTTAGATTGTCTCTATCCATTGCTTCTTCTGCATCTTTTATCCACCAAATTAAGGACTACAGCATGACCGTGTGATGTTTTACACAATCAATGTCCAGCTCTGTCCTATAGCTAACTGAATTCAGCTTCAGTGAGCCAAATCCACACACTCACAGGACACAAAGTTGTAGCCCAAGTTGTGGAGCTTTAGAGGAAACACATCCTTATGTCTTTCTCTATCTCTCTTCAGCATGATACTCCCTCATTTGATGTCTGCACTCTGGGGTCAAATCTCTTTGCCTTTGTGTCTGACCTAAGGCCATTTAAAACTACCAGGCAAGAACTAGGACTGCCATGGGGCTTCCTTTCATGTAGCAACGTAACAGAGCAAATACGCTCATCCTGGAGAGGAGTTTTGTCGTGCTTTGGTTGCAGCTAGGTAGGTCAGTTATGCTCAGCTGGCCACCTTATGAATGAAGTCTCCTAAAAACAGAGGAGAAAATTGGTAACTAATGCTGAGAATCATAGAAATCTCAGAAAACGTTTTAATATTTGATCAGAGCTTCAAACCTACTTCTTCTTTACTAAAAAGACAAAAACAAAAACACGTGCTAGTGTGATCACAGGTATCATATGCAATGCCATGTTATTTCAGCTTCCTTAAACCAAAATAAAAATAAATGAAAAGGGCTTCTTCAAAGGAAGCCTATAATAAAGATTGCATCCCAGGAAGTAGATTTAAGACAAAGAACTTATGAAGCACATAACTAGCTTTTTGCTTGCCTTCCCGGGTTTTTACTACAGTTATACTATATGAATAATTAGTGAAAGAGAAAACAAGTGTTTCTCCAATTATAATTGGCCATTTGCTTATTTTATACACTCTGCTCCTCCCCATCTTGTTTTCTCAATGAAAAGATTGGTTTTTTATGTAGACAGGGCTGAATTTACAACTAAGTAGTTAATTACATAATTTGCCATTAAGGAAACATAGGATGGATGAGTGTGAGAGGTTTGTGTTAACCTCAGAAATACCAAAGTGAGCTTGAGTTGTGACTTAATGAAGGCCAGCTAGTGAATAGTGGCTGGGAAGAAGCGGTAGTCCCAGGGATACACTGTCAAAACAAGGCTTCTGGCTAAAAGATCCTTCAGCAGGTATCCTACAATGAATGACCCATTGAATTTTGAAGTTGTTAACATTGGAAAGAACTCACAATCCTAGATTTGGAAGCAACTTCTGAGTAAACCTGGGGTAGGTACTCTAGTCGCTGACCTGCCACAGGCCACAGAAAACCCATCAATTGGAAACCAAAAAGAAAGAACAAAACAGGGTAGGCAGGAGCCGAAATGAGAATACTGGGAGTCCAAACAGTCTCCACATGTACGGGGCAGGAAACTATTCCATTAATAGGCCATGAGAGCCAACATCAAGTTCTCAGAGAACTGATGCCACCTCAAAGACCTTCTCTGGTGCTTGCTAAGACCCAAATGATTAATCATCAGAGGAAATTTGGCCTTTTTCCAAAGCTTAGTGTTGATCTGAACTGTCCTTTTTTTTTTTTTTTAAGATCTTATTTATTTATTTGACAGAAAGAAACACAGCTAGAGAGGGAACACAAGCAGGGGGAGTGAGAGAGGGAGAAGGAGGCTTCCCTCCAAGCAGGGAGACTGATGCAGGGCTCGATTCCGATTCCGGGCCTCTGGGATCATGACAGGAGCCGAAGGCAGATGCTTAACAAATGAGCCACCCTGGTGCCCCTGAAGGGCCCTTTCATTTACACAGTGGGAAGCAGCCAGAAGTTTGAGGCGAGGCCCTGTTGCACCAGGCAGAGGATTAGACACTGCTAAGTGATCTATTATTATTTAATTCCTTTGTTGTCCATCATCTGAGCAGAACACTACACTCAGATGAGGGAAAAAATGAGGTAAAATATTCTTTCCACTTCTATTACCAGCCTCCTTTGTAGACTGGAGTAGAACTGTAATCTACATCAGGTGAAATCTGACCCCAGTGTTTTGATGAAGGAGTCTAGAGTTGCATCTGGGATAAATCTGTTTCACCAGTTGTTTTTTGTTTGTTTTTTTTTTAAGATTTTATTTATTTGACAGAGAGAAACACAGCCAGAGAGGGAACACAAGCAGGGGGAGTGAGAGAGGGAGAAGCAGGCTTCCCGCCAAGCAGGGAGCCCAATGTGGGACTTGATCCTGGGTCTCCAGGATCATGACCTGAGCCGAAGGCAGTCGCTTAACCAACTGAGCCATCCAGGCGCCCGTTTCACCAGTTTTACAAATGATGTCTCTTATGGATATAAAAAGCAACTAAGTGAAAAAAATCCTTCTGACCTGAGTCTAAATATGATTTTGCTAAAACGAACCATTTATTTAGGAACAAAACTGGCTTTAATAACCATACTACATTTTAATTCAGCCTCCAAAACCTAGTCTCTGCATTAGACACCATTAGTCCCTTAGCAAACTGTGTCCAATAGTTTTTCTGAAACTTTTGTTTTCTTTTCTTCTTATATTCTGAGATTTCTTCAAAGTAAAAACAACAATGATGAGTCATGACAAAATTACTGTTGCCTTCCAAAATACTCACATCTGGTCTTTATTTAAGTAACTCTAGCTGTCATTTTTGCCTACAGAAATCAACAACAAACAATGAAAAGAGACAGCAAGTTTGGCATCATTTTAGTCCCCAAAGGCCTGCCATCTTCATATTGTTTTCCCAAAAATGCAAAATCACCCAAATACCACAAGAATCACTATCAGCCTATATTTCTTTCTAAAGTGATCACCCAGTGAAATAGTAAATGTTTTATTCCTACAGCTACTGGTTCTTGCTGTCTCCTTTTATTTGCTTTCAGCCTGAGTGAGACATTTATTTTTGACAGTTTATTATAATATGAGGAACTAGTCATGTTGGATTGTATGAGAATTTTTTTTAGTAGTTACTGAGCACTTCCCCTTCCATCGAAATATAGGCTACATCTTTACAGAATTCTTATTAAATATCACTTATTCAGTACCATCACTGAATGATTTTGAAATGTGATAAAAGCAGGTGATCCAAACTGCCAAGTATTTGGTAGCTTCATAGCCAAAGGAACAAGGATTTAGACCTTCATTTTTGTTGAGAAGATAACAAGTGATTTTATTAATTTTTAAGATTTTATTTATTTATTTGAGAGGGAGAGAGCAAAAGAGAGCACAAGCAGGGAAGAGAGTGAGAAGCAGGCCTCCTGTGAGCAGGGAGCCTGATGTGGGGCTCGATCCCCAGGACCCTGAAATTACGGCCTGAGCCCAAGGCAGACGCTTAGCTGACTGAGTCACCAAGGAACCCCAACAAGTGATTTTAGAACTCCTTTGACTATTCCTAACCTTATTCGGTGAAGAGGCCCTAACCTTTCACTTAGCTTGACTAACTGCCAACTTTCTTTTTCTAGACTATAGGCCCCGACCTCCGTTTTTCTTTTAGAGCATTTACTTTATAAAACTTGTAAATTCTTTCTTCTCCTCTTTAAGATGTAAATTAAAAAAAAGAAAAAAAGCTTCTTGCCAGTCTTATAATTCAGGGATGTCTTTCTCAAAGATATGGGAGCCCTCTCTTTGAAAGGGAAACACCCAGAAAGCCAGTGCCCCTACTTTCCAGTCTCTTTGAGAGAGTAGGAGGCCAACTTTGGTGGGCACTTGGCCCAAGTTATAAAATTACTTTCTGATGTAATAATGAAGATTACTTTTTTTTTGGGTAAAGCTGTTTAACAAACCCAGATGGTCTAGGATCCCACCTCCTCACCCAAGTCTTAGAAAGACTTTCTCACTCTTTGTTCTAGTGAAGTTGAACTCACACTCATTTCTTAGGTCTCCTACCATACTGGCCTTGAAGCAAGTCTTCCTTGCCAGGTAACTTTGTCCAGTGCAATTTTTCCTTTGACATGTTTATAATATTCTTTTCTATAGTATCAGTATAATCAAGGTTTTGCCATCCCTGTCTCCTGACATATTTTTAAATATTAAAAAAAGAAGACATCAAAAACAGAATTAAGGCTATCATAAGAAAACAGAACTGTTATAAAATCAAACAAGATGCTAATAGAGCTATTAAAATGTTCATGAAAAAAAAAACTGGTCACGAAAAAGACTAGGACCAAAAAAAAAAAAAAGTGATTTATTCACTTCCTATAACTTTCTTCAAAGGACTCAAGCCAGTTTGGAATCAATAAAATAATAAACACAAAAAATAAAAAAGAATAATAATACAAATACTCCTCCAGAAGCAATAACCATTGGTGCTGTGATTAAGCCTCAAATTCAGTTCTCAAGTTCCTGACAGCCAGGGGAAAAAAGAAAAAGAGTCAATACCTCAAGACAACTTTCCTTAAGTAACTTTTAAACAATGTGTTCATGTAGAATTTCATGTACAGGATACCAAGAAATGTAACAGAAAATTTTTTCATGTTAAATGTGAATTGGGTAGGTTAAGTGTCAGATTCTAGGTTTTTGGTCAGGTCATGATTTCAGGATCATGAGATAGAGCCCCACATCAGGATCTGCACTGAGCACAGGTCTGCTTGGGATTCTCTCTCTTTTCCACTCCATCCCTCAAATAAATAAATATATCTTTAAAAAAAAAATTGAACACACTTTTGTGTTTACAACAAATGCTAGAATATACTTGCTATGGTTATTTTTTTTCTATTAATTTGTCTCTTTTTTTGGTTTGTTTAGAATTTTAGAATACTGTTTAGAATAGTTTGAGATTCATAGAAAATTTGCAAAGATAGTACTAAGTGTTCCCTATAAACCAAACTCGTTTTTCCTATTATTAACATCCTATAGTTGTAAGGTGCATTTGTTGCAATTAGTGAACAAATACTGATACATTATCATAAATAAACTCCATACTTTATCTGGATGTCCTTAGTTTTTACCCAATGATCTTTTTCTTGTAGGAGCCTACCCAGGATACTATATTACATTTAGTCATCAGGTCTCCTTGAGTTACTTTTGGTGTGACAGTTTCTCAGGCATTTCTTTCTTTCTTTCTTTCTTTCTTTCTTTCTTTCTTTCTTTCTTTCTTTCTTTCTTTCTTTCTTTTTTTCTTTTTATTCAGGTTAGTTAACATACAGCAGTATATCAGTTTCAAGTATATAATATAGTGATTCAACAATTCTATACATTACTCAGTGCTCATCAAGAAAAGAGTACTCCTAATCCCTTATGGTTATTTGTTATAGTGACCACTGATAGAAAGGTGCAGGAAAGGTGATTCTAGAAGAAGAATAATGGGATCTGCGTGTATCAGGCTTTGCTCGTAAAACTGAAACTGAGAATTAAGTTTGAAGTGCTGTGAAAGATGTGATATTATCTTTTTCTCATTTATGCTTTGGAAACAAGTAACCCCAGCGGCAGACTTGGTTTTCTATCGTGAATTTAAGAAAGCTAAGAAATGTTGAGAACTGATGGAGGTCCACCCACCTTTGTCCAGAAATAGAGTCTAGAGGCATCACTGATGTTTTGCACAACTCCAGGAGGCACATTTACATAAAAGACAATGTGATTCGAGTTTTCTGGCACTATGTGACTTATGGCAGTGCCAGAATATGGGGAACCAAAGTTAGGATTTTGAGGCTGCTTTAAATAGTCTCTAACTCTAAGGCCACAAGAACTCATGGAATAAGTATATTTCAGCAAGAAAATTTTCATGGTTGGTGGTGATCTGATTCTGGGAAACATGGCATATGGTGGTAAGAAAAAGACACCCTGTAGAATTTTCTGTTGATAGTTATCTTTTCTCTCTCAGCTATCATCTGAACTGCCAGCATTCTCCAGACAGTTTATTCCCCTGTCACTATAATAATAATAATAATAATAACAACAACAACAATGGTAACATTATTGTTATGTGCCACACACTCTTTTTTTTAAGATTTTATTTTATTTGACAGAGAGAAACACAGTGAGAGAGGGAACGCAAGCAGGGGGAAGTGAGAGAGGGAGAAGCAGGCTTCCCGCTGAGCAGGCAGCCCAATGTGGGGCTTGATCCCAGGTCTCCGGGATCATGACCTGAGCTGAAGGCAGTCGCTTAACCAACTGAGGCACCCAAGCGCCCCGCCACACACTGTTTTAAGAACATATATACACACTCATTTAAATTTCATAAAACCTCAATAACAAAAGTACCACTGTTTCCCCCATTTCACAGAGAAAACTAAAGGCACAGTCCAGTTATGTAACTAGTCTAACATTATGCAGCAAATGTGTAATGGAAGGAGGATTTAGACTCTGACACTGACTCCAGAGTTCACTCTTTAGACAGAGACAGAGAGTGCCCTTCAATTTAGAAGTGCTCCCTTGTAACCTTGAGACTATTTTGCTGGAAAAATGAGAATGAGGTTGTGTGACTTCCTTACCATTTAGCTATGGGCATAAAGAACGTGGGTCATTTCCAGGATGAGACAGTTAGGATTTATTGTATCTCCTCCATTCTTATCTTCCTCTATTACACTGAGTTGGAAGCCACCTATGGGACGGCAGTGTTACAAAATGGAGAAGGGCCAGATCCCAGAGTCACCAGATGGAGGAAAGCACTCATCAACCGAAAAAGGCATTGTATTCAGAGCTAAACTTGACATTTTAATTAGAAAAGTCACTTATTATCTCACATAGTCGTTTCTACTTTTACTAAAACAGAGCCCTTAAACACTACCCTATGGTTCTCATTAACAGCTCTATATCTATTCCCTAGACGTTATCTATAGCATTGATTCTTTTTTTTTTAATTTTTAAAATTAACATACAATGTATTATTTGCTTCAGGGGTACAAGTCTGTGAATCACCAGCCTTACACAATTCATAGCACTCACCATAGTACATACCCTCCCCAGTGTCCATAACCCAGCCACCCTCTCCCTCACCCACCAAACCCCCGGAAACTTTCAGTTTGTTTCCTGAGATTACAAGTCTTTTATGGTTTGTGTCCCTCCTTAGTCCCACCTTGTTTCATTTTTTCCTTCCTTACTCCCCACAGCCCCCTGCCCTGTCTCTCAAATTCCTCATATCAGAGAAATCATATGATACTTGTCTTTCTCTGATTGACTTATTTCATACAGCCTTGATTCTAAATGTTACCTATTTGCTAATGATTTCCAAGAGTAATTCCAAATTTGATTCTCTCACATATAACTACTATTTAGAGGATGTAAATTCAATATCTTGAAAGCTTACACATGTAATGAAACTCTCAGTAAACGAGGAATAGAGGAGAACTTTATCAACTTAATAAAGAATATCCTCGGTGGCACCTGGGTGGCTCAGTTGGGTAAGCGACTGCTTTCGGCTCAGGTCATGATCCTGGAGACCCAGGATCGAGCCCCACATCAGGCTCCCTGCTCGGCGGGAAGCCTGTTTCTCCCTCTCTCACTCCCCCTGCTTGTGTTCCCTCTCTCGCTGTGTTTCTCTCTGTCAAATAAATAAAATCTTTAAAAGAAAAAAAAAGAAGAATATCCTCAAATAATCTATGGCTAATGTCATACTTAATTGTGAGAAACTTGAAGCTTTCCACTAAGATCAAGAACAAGGCAAGGATGTTCCATCTCACCATTCCTTTTCAGCATCATACTGGAAGTCTTAGCTAATGCAAGGAGATAAGAAGAAAACAAGTGCTATAGATTGGGAATGGGAAAAAATAAAACTGTCTTTATTCATAGATGACATGATAACCTATGTAGAAAATCTGAAAGATTTGACAAAAATTTCTTAGAACTCATAAGTGTTTATGACAATGTTGCAGAATACAAAGTTAAATTACAAAAGCCAATCAGTATTCTACGCACTGGTAATGAATAAGTAGAATCTGAAATTAAAAACCAATAACATTTATATTAGCATAACAAAAATGGATACTTAGATAAAAAACGTGTATAAGATCTATATGAAAAAAGTTACAAAACTCTGATACATGAAATTTTAAAAAGAACTAAATAAGTGGAGAGATAGTCCATGTTCATGGATAGCAACACTTAATATTGTCATGATGTCAGTTATTTCCACCTTGATCTACATATATCCAATACAATCCCAACCAAAATCCAAGAAAGTTATTTATGTGATATTAACAAACTGCTTCTAAAGTTTATATGGAGGAGCAAAAGACCCAGAATATCCAACAGGGTATTGAAAAGAACAAAGTTAGACCTCAAGATGTAATATAAAACTACAGTAATCAAGACAGTATGGCATTGGTGAAAGAAGAAACAAATAGATCAAGAGAACAAAATAAAGAGCCCAAAAACAAACTCCCAAAAATATGGCCAACGGAAAGCCTGAGACAAAAATAATTGCTGGTATGGGCACCTAGGTGGCTCAGTGGGTTAAAGCCTCTGCCTTCACCTCAGGTCATGATCTCAGGGTCCTGGGATTAAGGCCCGCATGGGGCTCTCTGCTCGGCAGGGAGCCTGCTTCCTCCTCTCTCTCTCTGCCTACTTGTGATCTCTCTCTCTCTGTCAAATAAATAAATAAAATCTTTAAAAAAAATTGCTGGTATAGAATTCTACACCACAGAACACTCTTTTAACCATGAGGATGAAATGAAAACATTTTCAGACAAGCAAAACCTGAAACTGTTTACCACCCTCACTAAAAGAAGTTCTAGAGACTATATTGAGCAGGGATGACTATCTGATAAAAGTTGAGGATGCAAAAAAAAAAAATCAAGCAATGAATAAAACTAACGGTAACCATTGATAAACAGTAAGCAAACACTGACTTTAGAGGTACCCCTCCTAAACATTTAGAAGCATGTCTACAGGGATGGTGGGGTGGGGCAAGGGTAGACTACAGGACATCTATGCTTGTGAATTGGTTTTACCCAAAGGAAAAGTAAACTTTCTCATATCTTCATGATAAGAGGTAAGTTTACAACTTGGAGCAAGGTACCCACTGAAGTTAGGCTCCTACTTTCTCATAGAAACTGGGAGATAAAGACACTGTCTTTCTTGATTATTACATTTCAAGGGAATGGCTTCCAGGTCCTTGAGAAAGACATAACTGGGTCCACAAAACTGGCAAGAGGCTTTGTAGGAGACATACATCTCAAAGGGCTAGAGAAATATTTATAACCTTGCAAGTTTCTAAAGTAAATGTTCTAAGAAAAGTGAGTTCAGGGCCTGAAGACAAGAAGTCTGTCTTAAGTAAAATTGAGAAACACATTAAGGCTTTCTTGGTCAGCATGAGTTATGGACTGAATTCTCTCCCCCAACCTCATTCAGATGCTGAATGCATAACTTCCAATATTTGGAGATAGGGCCTTTAAGGATGTAATTAAGGTTAAATAAGGCCATAAAAACAAGGCCCAAATCCAATAGGAATGGTATCTTTATAAGAAAAGGAAGAGACACAAGAGCTCAAGCCCAGAGAAAAGGCCATTGGCAGGAAGGCAGCCAGGAAGAGAGGACCCACCAGACACCAACCTTACAAACATCTTAATCTTGCACTTTTAGCCTCCAGAACCATGAGAAAATAAATTTCTGTTGTTTCAGCCACGCAGCCCATGGTACTTTATTATGGTAGCCTACAAGGACTGACAAAGTAGATATGAATAAAAAAAACAATGAATGAACATAACCTCCCATTATTAGGTATCCATTTTAAGGCAAGTCCAGTGAGGTTTAATTAAAACATGAGAATTAGGTTGACAAATGTGGCATTCTTCTGGCACATTGATATAATTTTGGTGATTGTATTAGTATAATTTAGACCAGTTAATTCATTAAGAAATGGTGCCAATTTCTTAAAATTTAATATTGCAAATTAAATATAACAAGTATGGGGAGGTAGTTAGTAAAAATCCAAGGATTATAAATCAGAACACTCAGAAACTCATCATTAAGCTCAGTAATTGGAGAAATGTATTAAGAGCCAGAACAGTAAGATTTACTGTCTAATTTCTTTCCTTCCAGGAAGGAAGCAGTGGTCTATAGATAGGCACTTTTAACCTGATGGAATGTAGGTTTCAAATCCATCCTTACTTCGGTTCGTCTTTCCTTTAAATATTAACATGTTTTTTAATGCTGCCACTTAATATGTTTTAATCATAATCTGTTTCTATGTTATTCAGTTTCCTTTAAGATTTTGATTATTAATTCCTACTTCTGAACTTATAGTCTATCTATGATATTTCTGATATTCTAGAGTAAATTACCAAATGAAAGGACTGAAAATTGGTAATTGCCTTCTAATCATTTCTCATACTCCACTGATCTAACCAACAGCCTTCAAAATCCCTAGATGTGAGCTTGAAGCAGTATTTTTATTTTATTAACTCATTCAACCAAAATTCATTTGGCCCCACTACCTGACACTATGCCAGTTGTAGGGGCAGAAGTTACAAATTTGATATATTTCATGCCTTCTTTGAGCTTACCATTTAGTAAGAGACTCTCATGCAAACTAAAAAGTACAAAGAGAGGAGGTAGCCAATTCAAGTTGAGTGTGGAGATGATGGGTTTTAAATAAAAAGATGTACCAGATGGACTTAACCAATGAGGAGGTATTTTCTAGGGCCAGATGCATAAAACTGAACCAGGGAGAACAACAGCCTGGAGGGTGGCAAGATTTTAAAAATTTCACAAAATATGTAACCTAATTTGAACAACTGAAAGACATAATACACTAGGTAGTTGAGTTTGTAAGGCAAGACATTGTACTTTGTACCTCAAGTCCTTCTCAGAAATATTTTAATGTCTACCCAGATATGTCAAATAGATCCAAGAGCATCCATATGTTTTTATCCAGATTTTACCTTTCAACTGATTTGTGTATCAAGATCTAGAGAAACAATTTAAAATTATGTCAGAAGGGAAACTAAATTTAAAAAAAAGGGGGGGGCACCTGGGTGGCTCAGTTGGTTAAGCGACTGCATTCGGCTCAGGTCATGATCCGGGAGACCCGGGATCAAGTCCCACATCGGGCTCCCTGCTCGGCGGGAAGCCTGCTTCTCCCTCTCTCACTCCCCCTGCTTGTGTTCCCTCTCTTGCTATGTTTCTCTCTGTCAAGTAAATAAATTAAAAAAAAAAAAGGGAAACTAATGTATTCATAATCTGGGGATTTTGACACTGAAGCTATGATCCTTTAAAATATCTTAAATATTAATGTTTCCCCATTATAAACATAAGACATATTTACTGTAAAAGTTTTAGACATACATAAAAATATGAAGATCAGCTGTTAATTAAAATTTATACCAGGTAGGGACGCCTGGGTGACTCAGTCGGTTAAGCGTCAGCCTTCAGCTCAGGCCATGAACCCAGGGTTCTGGGATGGAGTCCCACATCGGGTTCCTTGCTCAGTGGGAAGACTGCTTCTCCCTCTGTCTCTCTCCACCACCTCCCCTCTGCTACCCTCTAGCTTGTGCTTTCTCTCACACTCTGACAAGTAAATAAAATCTTTAAAAAAATTTATACCAGGTAAATATAATGAACATAATACTTTCTATTTCCACTTAAATGATATTTTTGTTTTTTAAGATAAAGTCAAAACGCCCATTGAGAATGTAATACCAATTTGTATTCCCAGCAGTAGTGTAACCTTGTTACCAAAAAAAAAAACAAAATTAGGTGGAAGGGCTTTGCAAATTTAGTAAGAAATAATGACATTCTATGATTTGACTTTGCTTTACTCTGGCCATTAGCAAACTTGGACTTCTTTACCTAACTTAATTGGAGTTTTGCATTACTTTTCCTCAACTATTCTCCATACTCTTTGTCCTTTTTCTAATATGGTTTTCTTATTGTTCTTAACGATTTATTTTCTGATGATATTTTAAAATATTTATGTATTTATATGAGAGAGAGAGAGCGTGTGTGCACGTACATGTGCATGTGCCCACACACAGAGAGGGGCAGAGACAGAGGAAAAGGGAGAGAGAAAATCTCAAGCAGACTCCACACTGAGCATAGAGCCCCATATAGACCTCCATATCAAAACCCTGAGATCATAACTTGAGCCAAAATCAAGAGTCTAACCCTTAACTGACTGAGCCACACAGGCAACCTAGTTCGTAACAATATATAAGAGCTGTTCACACATTCAAGAAATTTAGTGTTTGTCTTACATCTATTGACTAATTTTCCTTTCTTTGTTTTGTATTTTTAACATAGTTTATAAAGTTTTTATAAGACTTTTCAAGTTTTACTTTGTTCTTTTGGTGTTATGCTTAGAAGTGCCTTTTCAAAAATCAGTTCAGATAACATATTCAATTCCATTTTTTTCCAGTTCTTAATATTATTTTAATGTTTAAATATTTGATTTACTGTGTTATAGAATACCAAGGTAGAAGTACATCACTCTTGTTTTTCAAACAAGTAATTAATTAGTTGTTCAAATAACATTGCTGAAGAGTCTCTCCCTTTCCAGAGAATTGGAGGTACCTCTTTTACCATATTGATATTAAATATGCCTCAGATTATTTTCATAGGACCTTGTATTCATTTGTGCAGATTTTATATTCTTGCTCTGAATCACATCCTTACTTCACCCATTTTAATTTAATGGTAATGAACTACATTTAGTGGTAATGAACTACATTTGGTAATTCAAAAGACAACATATATTCATATTTGGGACTATAAATGTTTTGCATGATGGTAATATTTACCGTACATATATGTATCACAACAACAAAAAAATGAAAATAGCAAAAAATGTTTATTTTAGTCACTTGACGGTTTCAAAAGCAAGTAACAAAGAAGTCTAAATTATGTCAAATATATTGTGTCCTCATATTCTCTTGCAAGGATAGCAGTTTTTACAAATATACAAAATGTTGGAAGAAGTAACAACTAGAGCAATGTATGTATTGAAAACATCAGAATATGAATATCCAGTTAATTTTTGCTCTCTCTACCCAATGTTTCCATTATTTAAATGGCTGATAGAGCAAAAGGAGTGGAAAGAGAATGTTACTACCAGAATTTAAGCAAAATATTCCAAACAATGTTTACCATCAGAGCCTTTTTTAAAACATTCCCGGGACGCCTGGGTGGCTCAGTTGGTTAAGCGACTGCCTTCGGCTCAGGTCATGATCCCGGAGACCCGGGATTGAGTCCCACATCGGGCTCCCTGCTCGGCGGGAAGCCTGCTTCTCCCCTCTCTCACTCCCCCTGCGTGTGTTCCCCCTCTGGCTGTGTTTCTCTCTGTCAAATAAATAAAATCTTTAAAAAAAAAAAATTCCCAAATCAATCAACATGATATACCACATTTAAAAAAAAGGACAAGAACCATATGATTCTCTCAATTGATGCAGAAAAAACATTTGACAAAAATACAGCATCCTTTATAAATTAAAACTCTCCACAGTGTATGGATAGAGGGAACATTCCTTAGTATCATAAAAGCCATATACAAAAAGCCCATAGTGAATATCATTTACTTTTTCTTTTCTTTTTTTTTTTTTTGAAGATTTTATTTATTTATTTGACAGACAGAAACACAGCGAGAGAGGGAACACAAGCAGGGGGAGTGAGAGAGGGAGAAGCAGGCTTCCCGCTGAGCAAGGAGCCCGATGCAGGGCTCGATCCTGGTACTCTGGCACCATGACCTGAGCCGAATGCAGATCCTTAATGACTGAGCCACCCAGGCACCCCATGAATATCATTTTCAGGTTAGGAACACAACAGGGATATGTACTCTCATAACTGTTGTTCTACATAATACTAGAAGTCCTAGCCTCAGCAATCAGACAACAAAAAGAAATCAAAGGCATTCAATTGTCAAAGAAGAAATCAAACTCTCACTCTTCAGATATGACATACCTTATGTGAGAAATCCAAAAGACCTCACCCCAAAAGTGCTAAAACTCATAAAGGAATTCAGCAACATGGCATGATAGAAAATGAATGCACAGAAATCAGTTGCATTGTATACACTAACAATGAGACAGAAGAAACAGAAATTAAGGAATCAATTCCATTTATAATTGCACCAAAAACCATAAGATACCTAGATATAAACCTAACCAAAGAGGTAATGGATCTATACTGTAGAAACTACAGAACACTTATGAAAGAAATTGAGGAAGACAAAAAGAAATGTAAAAAACTTGCATGCCTATGGATTGGAAGAATAAATATTGTTAAAATGTCTATGTTACCCAGAGCAATCTACACATTCAATGCAATCCCTATCAAAACAGCACTGACATTTTTTTCACAGTGCTGGAACAAATAATTGTTAAAATTGTATGGGGCCAGAAAATACCCTGAATAGCGGAATGATAAGAAAGAAAACCAAAGCCAAAATGGGGCCAGAAAATACCCTGAATAGAGGAATGATAAGAAAGAAAACCAAAGCTGGAGGCATCACAATACTGAACTTTAAGTTATATTACAAAACTGTAATCATCAAGATAATACGGTACTGGAACAAAAACAGACACATAGAGATCAATGGAACAGAACAGAGAACCCAGAAGTGGACCCTCAACTCTATGGTCAACTAATCTTTGACAAAGCAGGAAAGAATATACAATGGGAAAAGGAGTCTCTTCAACAAATGGTGCTGAGAAAATTGGACAGCCACATGTAGAAGAATGAAACTGGACCATTCTCTTACACTATACACAAAGATGAACTCAAAATGGAGGAAAGACCTAAATGTGAGACAGGAATCCATCAAAATCCTAAAGGAGAATATAGGCAGCAACGTCTGACCTCGGTCACAGCAACTTCTTGCTAGACACATTTCCAAGGACAGGAAAAAAAAAACCCAAAAATGAACTATTGGGACTTCATCAAGGTAAAGTTTTTGCACAGCAGAGGAAACATTCAACAAAAATAAAAGGCTACCTAGGGAATGGGAGAAGATACTTGCAAATGACATATAGATATAGAGCTAGCATCCAAGATCTATAAAGAACTTAGCAAACTGAACACTCTAAAAACACAAATAATCCGGTCTAAAAATGGGCAGAAGACATAGACATTTCCTACAGAAGACATACAAATGGCCAAAAGAAACGTGAAAAAATGCTCAACATCATTTGAGATCAGGGAAATACAAATCAAAACGGCAATGAGATACCACCTCACACCAGTCAGAATGGCTAAAATTAACAAGTCAGGAAACAACAAACGTTGGTGCAGATGAGGAGAAAGAGGAACCCTCCTACACTGTTGGTGGGAATGCAAGCTGGTGCAGCACTCTGGAAAACAGTATGGAGGTTCCTCAAGAAGGCAAAAATAGAGCTACTCTATGACCCAGGAATTGCACTACTAGGTACTTACCCCAAAGATACAAAAGTAATGATCCAAAGGGGCACCTGCACCCCAATGTTTATAGCAGTGATGTCCACAATAGACAAACTGTGGAAAGAGCTGAGTGTCCAACAACAGATGAATGGTATGTATATACAACAGAATAACACTCAGCCACTAGAAAGGATGCTTCCATTTACATCACTGTGGATGGAACTGGAGGGTATTATGTTGAGTGAAATAAGTCAATCAGAGAAAGAAAATTATCATATTTTTCACTATGTGGAATATAAGATACAGTGCAGAGGATCATAGGGGAAGGGAGCGAAAAGTGAATGGGAAGTCATCAGAGAGGGAGATAAACCATGAAACACTCTTAACTCTAAGAAATAAACTGAGGGTTGCTGGAGGGGAGGTGGGTGGGGGGATGGGGTAATTGGAAGATGGGCAGTAAGGTGGCCATGTGATGTGATGGGTACTGCGTGTTATATGCAACTGATAAATTATTGAACTCTACATCTGCAACTAGTGATGTACTATATGTTGGCTAATAGAATTTAAATAACAAAAATAAAGCATAACAAATGAACCTCATTAATTATCTGAGTTCAGAATTTATTAATAATAATACATTAACAGCAAATAAAAACAATTAATTACTTGATCCTTTTTAATAAAACTGATTTTCAGGCAGTTAAGAAGGTTCCACTTAACTGGTGAAAATGATACTGCACATGAGAGAGGCTTGCCAAGAAGTAGCTTACCTAAGTATGTTCAATTACTCAATTTTATGATAATTCATTAATTATAAGCAATTAATAAATAACATGCCTTGGACATTCAAAATTATAGCGTATCATGCTGCAACCTCTTAAAAATGGCACTGAATTTGTTAATATTGCACCATAAAATCATGCAAGTATTTGGATAATGAATACATGAACTTAGTATGCAGCTCTAACCTCATCTTGGGACTTATTTTTTCACCTCATTTATGTTGTTAAATAATTTACATCTTACATATATTAGATTTTCTAAATGACTCCTAAGATATAAATTTATGAGACTGTCATGTCTAAAATGTAGTGACTTCTTTCTGATCTTAGTGATCTGAGGATTAATGGGTCTCAAGATGGTCTCTACAAATATTTTCCAAAGAGCTTACTAGAGAATCATCTATGGACAAAATCACCCATGGAAAGAATGCTCTATGATCCAAGGTTTCAAAGTTCCTAAAAATAACCAAAGGGCAAGATGTTCTGCTCTAAGAATGAAATATAATAACAGTAGCTGCCTCTTTTACGTTTTTTTTTATTAGTTAGTTGCAGGGATTCATCCTATTCAGGGAGGTAAACATCTCCTTTATTAAAGTTTTCTCTAGTAGAAACCAGTAATAAAAGGAGATAATCTCTATCTCATATACCATGTCTTTCTTTGGGTAGCATATTTTTCACATCATTCTTTTAGTTTTATTTAAAAATATTGTCCTCATAGCAGAGCCAACTTTCAAACTTTTAATATAATATCTTTTTCCAGTCTTGCCTCAGAAATTAGGCTTCTCTTACAAAATGGGATGTACATAAATTTAAAAAATGTAATAGTTTTAGTTTATATCCCATGTGTTCCAATTATTTGAATTGTATATTTAAACAGAGAGAGCTCCCTAAGAGATAGGTGGCCATTTTAGATAAGGGCAAATTCTGCAGATTTTTAGACATATTTTTAGTGGGAAAAAATTAAAATCATGCTAGTACTAGATATTATCTATCCTACTAAAGAACTTAATAAACTTCCTCAAGAAAAAAATCATCATGCAAATAAATTTATTTCCTAAAATACAAAAACCAAATTCTTTGTCTAGCATAACAAAGTTTTTAAAAAGTAAGCAGGTAAAAACCTAACCCATTTTTCAATTTTCAGAAAGCAAAGAAGAATGTAGCCATCAAGACACCAGGGAAAGGACCTAGGAAAGCCTTGAGGGTCCAATTGGTTTAGTATCTCCAACTAGGGTTTTTTCCCTATTGGAAGATCTATAAAAACAACAGGTGATATGTTTCTATGAGAAGAAATGTTCATGTGTGTATGTATATGCCTATGTCAGTGCATAGAAGGCCAGAAGAGGCCCTGCTCTTGTTGTCTGTGATAATTTGAAAGTTGAAATGTGCAAACACAGACTGTCAAATTCTGTCACTTACCTTTTTATTGGCCTGTTTCAGCTTCAAGACTGAAAGAAAATGAAAGCTAACTTGCTGTTTTTTTCCAAAAACACTATTACTGGAATGATTATAAAATAGAACCATCAAATTCAACCATTACAGTAGATCAATACACATATTTTCATTGATTCTCAGTGGGGATGAAAATGTAATTTACTTAAAAATGACAAATATTTGTAAGAGTTAAAGAGAAGTAGAAAAGGCATCATTCATACGTGCGATCTTAAAGTTACATATCAGGTTTGATGTACATAGCTTCAACGCAGAATTTCTCTTCTCCCTAGCCTTTGACCTTTTGCCTGAAAAAATCACTTTCCTTTTGGTAAAACGTCATTTGATTTCTTATGCCCCAGAGTCCCCTCAGAAAAAAATTATTCTTTTGAAAGTTATTACTGTATTCTGTTAGGTCCATCAGTTGCAATTCTAAAAAGCCCAAAGTTCTATTTAAGTAGAAAATCAGGTTTATAACTTGTTGGTTGTTCAATTGCCCTTATTTCCAATACAAAGGAGAACATTTTATGTGAGATTTCAATCAGGAAAATAAAAGAGAGCCAGGAGGTAACTACCTGTATCCTTCTAGGGTGCTGGGAGCAGCAAGGAGGACAGCCTAGGAATATGACAAAACCATTCACTGGAAATGAAATACTGATACACCAAAAAAGACCGTATGATATTTAACATTTAGGGAACACAGTTCCCTCATTATAACTAATGACAATCAAGAAATTGAGTATTTTTTTAAAGATTTTATTTATTTATTTGACAGAGAGAAACATGGCTAGAGAGGGAACACAATAAGGAGGAGGTGAGAGAGGGAGAGGCAGGCTTCCGGCCCAAGCAGGGAGCCTGATCCGGGGCTCAATCCTGGGATGCTGGAATCATGATCTGAGCTGAAAGCAGATGCCCAAAGACTGAGTCACCCAGGCGCCCCAAGAAATCAAGTATTTTTAAAAAAGAAATTAAGTACTTAAGTCAGTGTGTTTCATGATTAGATATAAATTCGTGTGTGTGCATGTGTGCATGCATGCACATGGGCAGAGCCATACACATTACATTTAACCCTAAATTGTTTTTTTATTTTAAAGATAAAGTAGACATTCAAAGGTTTTGCCTTTGCTTAATTGGGCTGTAAATCAGAAAACACCCTAAATGCTGTGAAAAGTATTTAATCCACTTCAAAGACCCAGGCTAGTATACTTGCCAAATAGCCAGGGTACTCCAGAAAGTGGAGCCCATGCAAGAATTTAAGTCCTGTTGGGGCACCTGAGTGGCTCAGTCGTTAAGGATCTGCATTCAGCTCAGTTCATGATGCCAGAGTCCCCGGACTAAGCCCAGCATCAGGCTCCCTGCTCGGTGGGAGGCCTGCTTCTCCCTCTCTTACTCCCCGTTTGTCTTCCCTCTCTAGCTGTGTTTCTCTCTGTCAAATAAATAAATTCTTAAAAAAAAAAAAACGAATTTAAGTGTTGTTGCTTTACTTGACAGGTACAAAATAAGGCAGTGATAATGGTAAAAAGAAAAGGGGGCAAGAAAGGCTACAAACCAATGGGAGGTGAGGCTTTCGATGCTGCTATCACTTTTCCACAAAGCAGAGAGAGAGGGCAGCATGATCAACAGGTCCAGCCACTTAGGCCATGAGTCTTCTCTGGACCAGATGTAAAGAGTAACTGTGCCTTGAAGTAATTGATAGTAACTGAAGGTAAGAAAGTGAAGACATTTATTTGCCTGCTCCTTCCTGATTTACTCCCCGGTGGGGCATTAACTCCTCCACACTCTGGGACTATTATCTGGCAGCGTCTTCCACAGCTGCTCAGAATACCAGAGCCTGCCTACCCTGGTAGCTTGGTGTTTCACAGGGTCCTGAAATAACAGGAGGAGCCAGAAACTGTGCGAATGTGTCTGGTTGGCCTGGCAGGCCATCCTGGTTGTGCAGTGTGGCCAAGTAGAAGGACCTGGCTCTCCCAGAGTAATTGACTGACCAACAGACTGACCTCCCTGTCTCGGGGGACAGAATTGTGTGGATCTTACCTTCTGTCCAAAGAGGAAGTGACTGAGATAAAAGAGAAACTGGAGGTTTGGGTAGGAGGCAATGCCTTGGAAATGTGAGGAAGAGCATCATGCATCCATGTGTGGTAGATAAAGTCATGGGTTAGACTAGAATACAAAAGCAGGAAGCACACAAGGGAAGATGCCCAAATAGATGAATAATTCTGTGGCAATAGGATGGGTTTTTTGACTGACTTGAAACCAGATTACACTAAGCCACTCCAATGCTCAGCAGTTTCTGTTCGATATCATAGAACTGAAAGTTGCCACATGGTCCATGGCAGATTGTCAAAGTGACGGAAAATAAGTCAAAGCTACTGGCATCTGTGTTCCACAAGATAAAGACATCATGAGATTCACATATCACTGATTCTACTTCAGACTGAAGAATTACGGGAATGGTTGATGGATCCAGTCTTTTTCCCCATGATACTGTGGACATCAACACAGGCTCTATAAACAATTATGCCTGCAAAACTTACCTGTCATGGCTAATATTAAACAAGACAGAAACATCAGTGAAATCTGAGAGTAAAGTCAGAAGAGAAGATAAGCGATTTCTAAAATTTATCTTCCTTTTCCAATTGCCCAGAGAAAATAGCTTAGAGAGGTGTTTTATACAGGGGCACTTTGAGAATCACTGCCTTGGGGTTGATTTCTGCTCCATGCCTCTAACACTGAACTAGAATTTGTCTCAATGGCAAATTACCATCTGGATAAAGTTATACTGATCAAGTAGAGGATATTTTTCAGTCAGTCTCATGTACTTGTGACCAGGGAAATGGGAGATAGTTTGTCCAAACTCTTGAGGTTAATGGACTGTCCATGAAAGAAGAATTCTAGGTCAAAGTGTGTTTCTTAGATCTGCTGCAATCGTTATTTAAAATGCTGACACCTGGGGCCCACCAGGGTCCTGAATCATAATTGTGTGGGGTAAGGACTAAAAATCTTCATTTTAATAAGAAAAACCAGGGTGATACTGAAATAAAGGTTATTAAACACTGACTTAATGTCATCTTCAAGGAAAAAAATCTAATTGGTGAGCATAAATGCTTTTGAATATTGAAAAAAATCACCTGATACCTCAGGGTTCCTTTCTAATAGTAAGGGTGCTAAGGCTTCAAGCTGAGATTTCCATTACAGACCTAAGGAGACAAGAGTACTCCTGTGCCGTTAATTAACAACCAAGACCTAAGATCTCCCCACCAATGAAAGGCTCTTAAGTAGCTCTGACTTGATCTCCCAGCACTAATAACTTAATTGGAAACATAAAAGACCATGCTAATGGAACATTAGGAAAAAGTCTTTTCTTTTTTTTTCAAGCACTGCTCACTAAGTAGAGCTGTTAAACTGCTTGATGTTCCCTAATCTTAACTGTAGTTCTCATTTCTGATATCCACCCAGTTTATGTGGCTACTGACAGACGTCTGTGGTAGCCAAAGTGACCTTTAACTCAGGTCTTTACAAGTGTTCCAAGAGTCTCTGATGAAGAGGGGATTTTATGTAGGGAGAACACTCACCAAATTTGTACTTTATATTAATTATAATGTATTAAAACCCAAGTTTGGCCGAAGCCAAATCACATAATTTCTGCATTCCATAGGAGGCAATAGATCGTACATACAATTCAAAAAGGAGGTTTCTGGAAACTATGCACGTGCGGTTTAATCACGAAGAGAATTTGGAGGGAGATTTCTCTGGGGTCAGCTGTGTTACAAGACCCATGCATCACTTGGCATGTTATTGAGAATTTAATGGGTGAAGATTACTGGGAAAGCTTTATGGGTATCACACCTAGTTTAGGGACATAGTGGGCAAGCGTCTGCCTTACACTTAAGAAAACTAAAGGGTGAGAGAGAAGACAGCTTGCTGTTTCGACAACTGACTACAAGAGTTGGCACGGGCTTATACATCCAGATTCAGTACAACGAATGCATGCTTACTTTCCATGGACCAGATGTGGGGGACATATACAAGAGACCTAGCGTGGGGTCATCTCAAGTCCCACCCAAAAAAAATCACACAGTAGTTAACAGTGACAGAAAATTTGAAGGTATCAAGAAATTTTGAAGGGCTGAGAAAGAAGTAAACAACTATCCAAAATAGAGATGCACTTGACAAAACTTAGATAACATTTCCTGAATGAACATAATTGGGCTAGGGAACAGTTTCTAAAGCAAAGAGAAGGAGTCCATTTTAATTTCCTAATAGTCTCAGAGAGCATGTACCAGTCAGTTAAGAACTCTTCTCCCTTCATTCTTGTCTTCCCTTCCTATACCCTGACTATGAAGTGCACACAAATACAGGATCTTCATCTCCTTCCTGCTAGATTGCAGGAAGGAGATGAAGATGAAAAATGGAAGTGCCAGAACACCAACCAGCCACATCTTTTCCCAATTTAGGATTCCAACCTGTAGATGGCACAAGTTAGGAATAGGGAGAATCTCAAATTTAAGTTTACAATTTTTATTAGTCCATGGGAATGAACATCTTAATGATTAACTAGGCACTGTGTCTGAACATAAAGCAATCACAAGTTGAAGAATCACAGACTTGGCCCCTGTTTTCAATAGAGACAAAAGAAGAACTGGCCTTATGGAGGAGATTAAAAAAAAAAAAAAACAGCAAAAGACAAAAATATAATTGTTTTATAATTACTTCTCAGGAGTCATTTTGGTTCAATGTAATGATTCCTTTTATTCAATGCTTAATTCATTAAATCCACATAACTGAAAAGCAAAACTTGGAAGATCAATTTTTGTAGACATTTAGTTATTAACTGTAAAGTTGATTAATTAAATTCCTTTAAACAATTTAAATGGCAATTAGCAATTCACTGTGACTGATTCTTTTGAATACTTTAAATACCCTAAATAACAAAAAAAAACATACACAAACATAATGAGTCAACAATTCCATAATTAACTGTTCAATGTCTTATAGTCAAATTGGTAGCAAAAGTGCTAATAACATGGATGAAACTTTGCTTTAATTCTTACTCTTACATCTTTACAAGGTTCAAATTTTTATACCTTCTTAAGGTTTTATACCAATGTTTACAACCTTTTCAGGGAATTAAAACTTTTTTTCCAGATCTAAGTGGAAAGCAATGCCAAATTAGAATACCAGAATCCTGGTTGTTACCCAATTCATTTATGTTTATCATGTGGAACTTGGTATTATGGTCCAAGGTAAAGCAAACTTATGTCTCTGCAACAAACCAATTGCCTTTCCATATAAAACTCTCACTCACAGGGCACCTGGGTGGCTCACTTGGCTAAGCACCCAACAGGTCATGATGTCCGGGTTGTGAGACCGATCCCTGCAGTGGACTCTGTGCTAAGCATGAAGTCTTCTTAAGATTCTCTCTCTGCCCCTATATCTGAGAGACTATCCATCTCCCTCAGAAAAAAACAAAATTATATACTGAGATCCATGTATCCTTGTCTTTAATACAAATTTTAATTTGAAAACTTGTCTTCCCTTTCTCACAACAGGAAGTCCTTAGGCCAGTGACTTGACATTATGATACATTGCCTTGGTTTGTTTCAATTATGAATATATGTGTATTCCTTATTACTGTTCTATTAAAATTCATAGGGGTTTATTCATAATGAGTAGAAGCTTTATCTCCTAGAAAGTGAGGGATTGAATCTCTATACTTTTCTTCTCAGACCAGTTGGATAATTTATAATTTTGGAGCATCCTGTTTTGTAATGGTCATTGTGTATGCTTATGCCATAGTTGTAATTAACCTTAATAACCTTGTGAGTCATTATTATGTAAGGCCATTAATTCTGATAAGTCCTTTAGCATTTAGTACGTCCCCCTCTTCTGATCATTTCTATATTAAGAAAAAAGTCTACCTCATTGTGTGGAAATCCTGTGTCATATTGGTTCATTCATATATCTTAATTCCTCTTTCTTATACAAGAGTATATGTGCTAGACATATGGAAGCAAATACAAACAAAGAGAATAAAATGTTCATATGTCAACACTCTACTTCTTTAAATCAATAAAGATATAAAGATTCTATTGGATTAATTCTTTTGTTGTGTTAGAAGTACCCCTTTGCACACTATGTGTTTTCTCTTTTGAGTACGACTGTGAATGCATGGCTTTTTGCAGGCCTCCCTTGTTCCAATTTATCCATTAGCATTATTACTCTTATTATTATTTGCTGGCTCTTTTGTCATTGAAGCGCTACCCCTGGTGTTTCAAGATGCAGCTTTGATTTCTGGTTAACAGATTGCTGTGAGTCCATCTCATTTTGTCTTTGTACTAAACTTAGAGGCAACTACCCTCCAGGGAACAGAATTTGTGTGTGAAGGGTGAACATGAGGGTTGGTAATGAATTAGAGTAGTGCCCCTGCTGTTACGCCATTTATGATAATGGTAGAGCTAGAAAATAAGTCTTTTAAGGACATGAATTCACACTGATTTTTCCATTCTAACATATACTGAACCCAACTTTTCTTGTAGACTTGCTTTTACGCTTATAGTAAATATGTAATAAATGGAGAAAATGCATTACTTTCACAGTTGGTACTAGAATCCCTCCTCAGGAGAAATCAACCTCTCTTGGGAAAAATGTTTCAATTCTTTAGAGGAAAAGGTGGGTGCTTCTTTCTTCCCAATTCCCACCACCCAGGTCTAAGAAAAAGCTGACCCCAAAGTTTCAGTGAACCATGTGGCTACTTGAGGGCTGCTCACAAGATCTGAGTACAGCAGATAAAAGAAGGGGAGGAAAGCAAGGCTTGACAGTGTTACTGCCTCTTGCCATGATGGATCACATCACTACAAATCACAAAACACTAAATTCTTATTATGTGTTTGTGGCATTGTGTGCAGGGACTGTTCATGAAAAGTGAAGTATGGGCTGAGAGCCATCACAGTTTGAGGAGCTGTGAGACAGAGTATGCAAAAGTACAGAAAGAAACAGAAGAACTTGGAGAGACCTGCAAATGCAAGTTCTCTATAAATTTGACAAAAATTTGGAAGACCCCTTGAGGCTTCCAGAGACTAGAACCGGTGAGTTTGACACCAGTTTCATTTAGGTACTGAAAAATAGGCAAGTCCTCTGGCTTTAAAATAGAACACTACTTGCCAGATTTTTTTTTTTAAGAATTTATTTATTTATTTATTTATTTATTTACTTATTTACTTATTTATTTATTTAACAGAGAGAAACACAAGCAGGGGGAGTGAGAGAGGGCGAAGCAAGCTTCCCGCTGAGCAGGGAGCCCGATGCAGGGCTCGATCCTGGGTCTCCGGGATCATGACCTGAGCCCAAGGCAGTCGCTCACCAAACTGAGCCACCCAGGCACCCCATACTTGCCAGATTTAACAAATAAAAACACAGGACACCCAGTTAAGTGTGAAATTCAGATAAATTAAAAAAGAAAAATTTAGTCTAAGTATGTCCTGTACAATATTGGGGGCATATTGATGCTGTCAGGAAATCTAACAAGAGAGACTGATTCACCTAATGGAATGGAATAAAAACTCTGAACAGTTTACCAAATGTGATATATATCTCTAAAAGTACACATATTACTCAGGGTAATTATATCATCTGTATCCCTCATCATTATAAATACACAAAACCCTTAGTTGTGATAAATAGAAAAAGCTCCTCCCCATTCATTTTTGTGTTTATTTCTGTTTTGGTCATCCTGATTTTGCATTGTTTCTTCATCCGTTGTTTTCCATGGTCCCCATGTCAACATGTAACCACTCATGGTTTTCCTAAACCTACTTTCCAAAATTTTCACAGTATCTGTGTGTGATTTCTGAAGAGTCAAGTAGAAGGTGTATAAACTACCTCTTCCGCTCCAGTTAACTCTTCTGCAATGCACAAACCATATCTTCATCTCAAACACTCAAAGACACCCATGTAAGTTCTATAAAGTGATGGTTATGGTGTCACCCCAAAACAGTCCTTCTCACATCTCCACACCTCATCTAGCTCATCAGAGCCTTTTCAGCTTCAACTGCCTTGCAATGACACTTTAGGGAAGGTGGGAAGTTCCTGTCATAGAAATAAAAATGTAATTTGGTAGGTATAAAAAACGTAGCTTGAAGAAAATGTCTGCCTCATCCTGCCATAATCCTTTGGTCTACTGGGAGGCGTGGAGCCTTACCTGCATGTTCTCAGCACTTTCCCCCCTCTTCCCTGATTTCACACTAGCTGCACTCACTCTTTCTGCACCCCCAGTGCCCTGCCTTCTCATGCGTCTTTATATCCTGGGACTTTTTGCATGCAGAGATGGGAAGGGAATTCTCAATTCAGTTTTGTCATATAAAGAATCAAAGACAAAATTAAGAATCCATGAGGGACATATATTTCAAGTGAAAGATGCATAACTAAAGATCTTCAGCAAGAAACCAGTGGCTTATGAAAAATCCTTTCCAAACGAAACACACAAAAAAATTGTAGAAGTTACTAAAAACTTTGCAAAAGTGATTGTGGAGCCATGAAACGGATTTAGGAAAAGTTTTAAAATGGCACTCCCCGGGTCCTGCAGAGAGAAGAGCTGACTTAACCCTGCCCAGCTGTGATAAAAGACTCACAGTAACCCCAAGCCTTCGCAGGGATAAGATGAGAAAGGGAGAACAGGTCTGCTGAGTGCCAAGAAGTGGGAAACGCTCTCCAAGCCTCTTTTGATCTGTACAAAAGGGACTGGACTTGGTCGGTGACTGGCAAGCTGTGCACCAGCCCTACCTAGTGTTTCTGCAGCGCCATAGAGATGGAGGCGGTGGAGCCGAGCGTCACATTCCTGAACCAAAATAGATCTGATTTTTTTTTACATGTTGTAATTTGTAGAAAATTTCCATCAAAATAAAGGCTTTAGTTGGGGCGCCTGGATGGCTCAGTTGGTTAAGCGACTGCCTTCGGCTTAGGTCATGATCCCGGAGATCCCGGATCGAGCCCCGCATCGGGCTGCCTGCTCGGCGGGAAGCCTGCTTCTCCCTCTCTCACTCCCCCTGCTTGTGTTCCCTCTCTAGCTGTGTTTCTCTCTGTCAAATAAATAAATAAAATATTAAAAAAAAAAAAAAAAAAAAAAAAAAAAAAAAAAAAAAAAAAAAAAAAAAA